>JAMKCH010019139.1:0-87575 GCA_023653785.1 Ophioderma brevispina | reverse complement strand
TTACGCTTTTTTTTTCACACAACATGCAATTGAGGGATTCAAAAAGTAATATTGTACAAGATGATGGGCTGAAAGTCTACTACTCACCTGTGGATGCAGTATTGAAAGGTAAGTGCCCGCCTGCATTGCACTTTCATGTAATTACCAATTTGATGTCATTGTTTCGACATGCATTTATAAGCTTTCGTACGTACCATGTTTTCGCCCACTACTGCCAATAGCCAGTTTTTTGCAAGTATTTCCGCTGCAGGAGAAACGTCCACCGGCAATGCGAGGCGCTAATTGCTTGTTATTGCTGGACGGACGGGATTTCAGGAGGCACGTTTGTATTGCTGTCTATTGCCAGTCGGAGGGGTTATAGTGGACGACCCATATCCCCTAGCATTCTATTCAGTAGCCCTCGAGGGCTATATACCTCATTTGCATATTTCGGCTCTGAGGAGGGTTAAGCGAATGGTTGGTAAATGGCCCGCAAAGGCCAAACCGCCTATAGGCGTTTGAGGGTTAAGCAAACCGCCTAGGCGGTTGAGGGGTAAGCACGCCTATAGGTGGTACGAATGCTAACAGCATTTGCCCTCATAGCCCCCCATCCCTAGCATTTCGTTCAGTAGCCCTCGGGGCTTCCCCCCTCATTGGCATATTATCGGCTCTCGGAGGAGGGGTAAGCGAAGGGTTGGCGAATGGTCCGCGAATGGTCGCGGGTCGCGAGTGGAGGAGCCTATAAGTGGTCGAGGGCTATCATGCTGTACTCACACTGTATTGTAGGCATTCAATATAGCATTCGATTAGCGGTTTTGTTACCATTCATAATGAATGGCTTTCGATTTCTAGTTGAATGGTAGTTATTTAGGTACGGGACAATCTCAGGGACGCTATAAATACCAATAGGCAAGGAGCACTAACAATCTTAGGGACGCTATAATTCATTACAAGATGAGGAATCGTGTTCTTCCCACCTATCACTGTTTTTCGAGAAATTAGCATTATCTCCATGAGTTTAGCAATCTAGTCTAGTGTCACGGTAAATCCTACTCTATGGGATTTTTTGCGAGTAAAATCGAACCGTGTATTTACAATTCAATTCAAACATATTTGCTGCAAATGGCTATCCTAGGCCATTCGCAAAGAATAACAATATTTTTTTTATTACACACAAATCACATACCCAAAACAGATAAGGACATCAAAAAGAGGTTAAAGGCATCCAGGTTAATTGTAGGCTACTTTAAGTTTACTGTGCTTAAACAAAATGTGTCTGTTACATGAATATCATGATCATTGATAGTCAAAACCACCAAGGTCAATGACTGGTCAAACAGGGTGCATACCGTGGAATCGACTCCCGGTGTGTGTTTTTCTTATGCATAAACGCATTTCCGGGTCGTCGCAGAATTAAATGTCGCCGGATTCCATTTTAATTATAAATCATTCTGTTTACCCAAAGGGCAATGATTTGGTCTAATCATTTCAGTGATGGCTAACTATAGTATACTGTGAAACTTCAAGGGCGCACTATTTTTTTCAAATGTGCCAGTGTGTCTTTAAGCATAGAAATAAAACTATGATTAAAATATGTATGGTGTCAATAGGAACGGTAATTTCGACGCTTTTTAGGCATATAACATACAAATTTGAATGATACAACATGAATGCCGGCGTTCAAAAAATAGCCTCTCTTCACCAAAGGGAACTTTGATGAAGCGGCTTTAGTCAGAGTCATGCTTGACAGACAACTCACACAGAATACGTTAAAGCCTTGAGTGCCTTTTGACATACTCGTGAGATAGCTGCCTAAAAATTTGGGATGCAAGTTTGGACTTTTTTTTGCGCTCCGCAATACACAAGCTGGATATCCGTATATTAGGGGGGTTTTTTTGATTTGGACGACCAGGGGGCGCGGATCTCTCCCAAATCTACCCCTAAGATAAATTGGATTAAAGCCCTTACAATTATAGCACGAGTCTAGATTATCGGATCTCCAGAAGTCAAGTCAGGACTTTTTGCCAAATATGGAACTTCAGCTATTTAAAACCATGAGTGTACCGCTAGTACTCATGGTGTTTTAAGGGAAACTTCTAACCTCAAGAAAACTTACTTGTGGTCAACAATACAACGATCGAAGCGAAGCCCTTCTATTGGGTCAATGATTCAAACTTTTCGATCATTGGGATTTTATAAAGCAACATATAACAGTAAAGGACATTTACTTGCAGAAACCATTTTAAACACACGCTCAATAGCGTTATCACGGGGTCTTTGTGAGAGGTACTGAATATGCATGAGTGACTGGTAACAATAAGAAACCATGTGCAGCAATGGCATAGTAAGGCCATAGCTTGTAAATACTTTCTCTTCTATTTTGACCGAATATGGGCTACACGATGAAAATTTTCGCCGTTTGAAGCCATGTGAAATTTCTCACTGATCCTCTAAATCCTTCAGTCCTTGAATATATGTACTTATCCGCAATGTTTGTTAGTTATGAATGGTGCCGGGGACTCAGGCTCCAAATATCAAACCTATGAATAGCATTATATAGCGTGCCGTTTGCGGGGCTTCTTCTTCATCTGGGCTTCTTTCTTCTTCAACCAGGGCGACCTGCAGAAACAGTCAAAATTTCGAAGGGTTGAATCTATGCAAAATGGCAAACGCCACACGTTTAATTACAACAATGCCATCCAATTGGTACGGGTATAGGGTTAACCCTTTAGGATTTGCCAAAAAAATGTCGGCTTATAATCAAATGTTAGAAAGATGATTAGAAGGAATAAGTTCGAAATATTACTCGCCAACTTTAGCGATCAAAGGCCAAAGACAGAAAACTGGATACGGAACGATTCAGTAAATCATCGTAGCTTCCCTCATAATTCCGATTTTGACGGGAAATAGCCATCAATGATAGAATGATTTTAATTTGCTCCATATCCTTCAAATGCGCATGTGGGGAAATTTTTGCAGTTTCTACGCGTGTAATGACAAATTTCCAATGATTCAATAACCTGGCTGTTTCTCAAATATTCTACGATTCTACGTCCGCAAAGCCCTCAATTGTATAGGGGGCGGCGAAATCCCCACACAGTTTTGGTAAGTGTGGCTACGAGGCTTTACTTGCGGCCAAACCGCGCGCTGCTTTCAGCTCGGCTAAAGGCAATACATATTGGCCTATGATCAAATAATTTAAAAGATAATTACGAAACATACCCGGTGTTTAATATTCTGGTGATTTCAGGAAAACAAGATTGATTCAAATGCCCAGGCATAAAAGATCCACAGGTTGCCAGTGCATCATATGTATCTATAAAATAAATAATGGTAGATTAATACAGTGAATAAATGCAGTGGGCTAATCAGTAATCAAACATATAAAAATCAAATTGGTAAGGCACTTTATATAATTATTCTTACGACCATATTCTTATATAATGTATTTCTTTGTTTGCTCTATCTCCTTTTGTCATTTTTTTCTTCTCTTTTCCCATTCACCTTTTTTCATTATTTTCTTGCGCCTACTCTTATAAATTATAATATTCTCTTCCCACTGACCATTGCCTCCCTTACAGCATTTCTGATTGGCTATTTATATCACATATTCCTTTCAATAACCAGCTACACTGCAGTTTCTAACAGACGATGGCGGCCAAACATCATTCAATGTTGCAAGTCACACAAATGAATCAAAATAGATTACAGCAATAGACCGTATTCAATATGACGTGTTTGACGTCAGCCACCAGACATGTTGGTGGACAAGATGCATACATTCCAGGACTACAATACATTCAGCTGTCAATCGATCCACGTTTAACGATTGCACAGGGATCATTGACAGGTGAATACATTGTAGTACTGGAATGCGTCTATCATGTCCACCAACATAGCTGGCTTTGAATACGGTCTATACAGTGTAAACCACACACCGATTTGGCCCATTTACGAGCTCTTCCTTGTTCGTTTATCATAAATAATACAAAATACAACGAGGTTAATTCTTCAGCCCCAACGGTTTTGGATTCAGAAAATATTGGTTTTTAAGATATAAGAATATTCTTGTAGCCTCGCTCTTACACTTTTTATCATCTGGTCTAAAGTCTTGGCGGGAGATCATGCTGGTGTCATAAAATACAGTGTCCGGGCGATTGAGTGTCCTAGGTACCACCCATCTACTGTCCATTCAATTAGCTTAGAGCCTCGGTTTTTAATTAATATTAGAGAAGGTAGATGTGCCGGGAAAAAGTCGTGGAAGAAAAGTTTGTATTCACGAAATTACCCAACAGGATGTTTAAATTTCAAAACATGTGGATGGAATTTTAAGTACAAATCTATTGAAATTTGACCCTTTTCCCCTCAACATTGCAAATGATCTGTCCATCGTCTGGTACCATTAACAACTGACGTGTGAGGTGGTCTTTGGTATTATACATACGAGGTAGGAAGCGACTATCGATGTAGCGATACTCACTGCGCGGGCCACTGCTATCAATATCGCCGGACCAGAAGACCTTGGTCGGACAGTAACCTGCTCAAAGAGGTTCTATATAGATAGAGAGGCAAACGTTACGTAATCTTTAGAAATTCACCGTCTCGCATGTTTTGCCGACCACAAAGAAAACCTAGAGTACCAACAATAGAAAGCAATGGCTGCCTCCGCTTCTTCCACATACTGTGGGTGCCGCTTTTTTTTTTTTTTTTTTTTTAATATTCTTGTAGCCTCGCTCTTACACTTTTTATCATCTGGTCTAAAGTCTTGGCGGGAGATCATGCTGGTGTCATAAAATACAGTGTCCGGGCGATTGAGTGTCCTAGGTACCACCCATCTACTGTCCATTCAATTAGCTTAGAGCCTCGGTTTTTAATTAATATTAGAGAAGGTAGATGTGCCGGGAAAAAGTCGTGGAAGAAAAGTTTGTATTCACGAAATTACCCAACAGGATGTTTAAATTTCAAAACATGTGGATGGAATTTTACGTACAAATCTATTGAAATTTGACCCTTTTCCCCTCAACATTGCAAATGATTTGTCCATCGTCTGGTACCATTAACAACTGACGTGTGAGGTGGTCTTTGGTATTATACATACGAGGTAGGAAGCGACTATCGATGTAGCGATACCCACTGCGCGGGCCACTGCTATCAATATCGCCGGACCAGAAGACCTTGGTCGGACAGTAACCTGCTGATATTGTGTCATCTTCTTTTAATAGGACATAATACAAAGAATGTATTGTATTTGTATTTCTTTGAACGTTTGAAGCGACATATTTTGTATTGACGATGTGCCATGTGACATCACCGCCGGGCAAGAAACAAAGCTGTCCGGCGGTAAGCACCTGTAGGGCTTATGCTTTTAAAATTCCCGCTCAATCAGTATAAATAGCCCATTGCTAGCTGTATGTGATGTCCTTAGCACCAAGGGGGTGAAACGCATTCAAAACCAGTCGTCCGTGCTGGGCGCTGACATTTGAATATTGCACGGAATAATTATCAGTTTGGGTGCTTGTATACACACATAATGTCAATTCGATACAAACAATCCGCCAAAATATCAGTTGTTGGATGTTGGGTGCTATTGGGTGGTTAAATTTTTTCCTACCCATGGCCACACAACGAATGAAATGACACATCAGTCGTCTTGATTTAAATAAACCGCCTCAATGAATACATCTTTTCACCTAAGCGCGCATTCCATTATGAGAAAAAAGAGTATCTGAGCACAATGATCCAGGTACACGATTATTACACCTGGCCACCTCTAACATACATTAATTGTATCACTACCGATAAGTGTATTTGCAAATCGGAACCCACAGTATGTTGAAGAAAGCGGGGCAGACAGTGCTTTCTATTGTTGTTACTCTAGGTTTTCTTGGGGTCGGCAAAACATGCGAAGACGGTGAATTTCTAACGTTACGTAAAGTTTGCCTCTCTATCTATAAGAACCTCTTTGCTTAGCACCTTGATACGTCAGTAGACAGGTGCTAGTTGGTGGTAAACATTGATGTCACATCTACTATAAACACACATGAATAACACAAGAGTTGATCAGGGACAATGATATCGATAATGTGTTCTAGGTCAACAAGCCGATGCAAAGTTTTACACACCTATCTTATAAATGGATTATTCCTGAAAAGTTTATGCTCATTACGAATATTCGACTGGCTTCGATTCCTTGCCGATTGATGGCCAAAAATAGCAGAAAATAAATAGATTAGGGGGTGTGAAGAAATGTTTTTCAGCACGCACCTTCAAAAACTTGTTGGGTAATTAGATGAATACCAAAACTTTTGTAATACCTCTTAATATTAATAAAACCGAGGTGTCTAAGCTAATTGAATTGTGTTCTCTATTGAGTGCTGTACGCTTCACTTGTTTCAGCACGGTACCCAAATGTCTACAAGGTCACGGTTTATTCCTTACATGTTGCTATGGTAGCTAGGACACTCTCTCACCGGGACACTCAGTTTCTTTACACCGAATCTAAACACACCCAAAAAAGTAACTCCCCACCCCTGAAATGTGTCTGTCAAGTTCAAACGATACATCTTGTTATACAATATGGGATATAATTAGAAGCGGTGTTTATTTACGTGTATTTTGACACCTCATTTGTGCGATCGATGGGGTATTGTTGAAGTAATGCCCACTTGACCGAACCCACCCCAGGATTTAAAAGTTGCAGTAAATCCTATTGACAATCATACTGTTACAAATTGAAATCAGTGCAGTCCTCTATATGAGTAATTCTCCTTCTCTATATGGCTTACTGCAACAGAGTAACTGTTGTGTGAAAATAGAGACATCCTTTACTTCCTGGCTGACTGACCGGCGATTAAAGACAAAATTAAGCATTTTCAAAAGTCATAAATGTGATATCATTATTTCGGCTGATTCAAACACTGAACTTAAAGTTGAGTCTTCAATAATGTGTGAATCCAACTCACTTTTAGGGAACTCTTGACATTAATTTCTTATGGAACTTATTCATATCGTCTGAAATTTTAATGCTAACTGGCATGTCGTGCAAATTCTTCGTCAAAATGTTGTATCATATGCTGCTGCCCGACCTCACTTGACCGAACCCACCCCAGGGTTTAAAAGTTCCAGTAAATCTTATTAACAATCACACTGTTACAGATTGAAATCAGGGCAATCCTCTTCTTCTCTGCATGACAAATTCTCCTCTATAGGGCTTACTGCGACTTTTAAATCCTGGGGTGGGTTCGGTCAAGTCGGCATAACTTCAACAATACTTCATCAATCACCACAAAATGAGATGTCAAAATGCACGTAATAAACACCGCTTCCAATTATATCCCATAATGTATAATGCGATGTATCGTTTGAACTTGACAGGCAAATTTCAGGGGTGGGGAGTTCCTTTTTTTGGGTGTGTTTATAACAAGTATGCTTTCATTTTCTAGGAAGAGTTCATTTGATAGTTCGTACAGTTTTGATTTAATAACTTATCATCATAGTGGATTAATAACCAAAGATAACAGCTTAGTTGTTTGGTTTACTTCAAATTAAGCATTGGTTTTCATATTCTCTTGAAAGAAATTCAACTTCCATAAACAATTTTTACGACACTTACCTGACGGGATATCTAAGGGTGTGGATCCGATGGTGGCACAGATGAGCGATTGGTAATATCCTTTCTCTTTGCAGATACACAGGCTCTCACGTGACATATCAATCGCATCAACGTTGCAAAATCCCTGAGCTTGGAGCTGAAAGTCAAAGGCCTTATTATAGTCAGATTCTATGACATCCCAAACATTCCATTTTTATTGACTTTTATAATAGACTATGTACAAATTTTGAAACAATTTTGATAAAAATACGATATTTAAAAATAGGGACAGCGGTCCAAAATAGGTCGTTTGATTATGTGGTCAAAGTGTAGAGCAATATGCATAAGGGATCCCTGAATGACCTTTCACCTCTATTTATCTGATTATGACCTAGTATCCCATGAAGTTTGAACTTTATTGGTTCATGAACTGAAGAATTATAGTAAGTTAAAAAAGGGACAGTAAGTTAGAAAAAGCAGTATTAAATGCTTAACAAATGACTTCACCTGTTCTCCAACCATTCCAGTACCCGCAGCAAGGTCAATGATCTTTGCTTTCTGGTTATGAAGAACTTTGCGAGAGTCTCAGCAGCTACACGAGGACCCTCATATCCGAATTGTTTATAGTCCTAAGAAGAGAAACAGAATCGTGACGTCAATGACTATGATAACGGTTTTCTTAATTATAATTATGTCACCTGATCTCATCAGCTTGGGCCAGTGTCGATAATTTTGAAAATTCTGTCATCTTTATACGCTTGCCTGAATACGGTCGTCAAATGATGCATCGAGATACAATCTGGAGTCACATGAAAACACTTACTCATTTAGCAATCATACCAATAACATGCAAGTATTTTCCCTAAATTTTAAAATATGGACTTGAATACGCTGAAGGATTGTCGTCCTATTTCAATTTGCCACCTTTGTCCAATGTAAATTAAAGCGGCACTGGCACATTTTCAGAAAAAAATGAAATGTCTTCTATTTGCTCGCAAATGATACTTACTGTTGGCCATAGGAAGAATAGAGATATTCTACACATAAAATAACATGCCCGAAAATAGATAAGGACATTAATAACAGGCTAAAGATATCCAGGAAATTTGTAAGCTAACTTTTATGTTTGCCGTAACTTTAATCAACAAATGTGTTTATTACATGAATATCATAGACTCACACTCATTGATATTAAAACCACAAAGGTCACAGACCGATCAAACAAGGTGCATGCCTTGAGAAGTAACTTTAGCGTCTTTTCTTGTGTTACACGGTAATTCCGCGTCGTCTGCTGAATTAATGTCTCCGGCAACATTAATTATAAAATCGTTCGGTTTACCCATAAGCGCGCCGATTTGGGCTTAATAATTTCAGGTGAGGGCGAATGTATATAAAAATATGCAATCAATTTTGAAAAAAATCTAGAGGGCGCACTATTTTGCAATTGTGCCAGTGTCTGTTTAAATGGTCTGCTTGTAAAACCGATGATATTCCTGTAACTGTTTTTAAACTTAATAAGTAAACTCTTATGTATGGTTATTAGAACAAAGCTGTCAATGGCCGATTTCAATAGCCACGTAAGATTTGTATCCAAACTACTAGATTTGTAAAAAGGTGAGGTGATGAGTTTGTAAATGTGATATTCCAATGTATAGTGTGAAAGTGGGAAATAGTATTATTGTATAGAGGGATTAGCTATAAGTGCTTTCACAGTGAAATTTAAATATTCTTCCTAGATTTGCCAAATGAGGTATGCCACTCGACCCATACCATACAAATCTGTGTCTCACTTTTATTTAGCCAGGACTCTTACAGGGCCTATGCAATATAAATGTGAGGCAAATACATTCAAGGTCTAATATTTGTATCAGGTATGTAAGGTTCACACATGTAAAATTTGAACTGTTCAGAGGGCACAGATAATAGAACGTGAGTACTTAGTGCGTTCAAGGTCTAGTGTGTAGTATACTCAAGGTCTAATATCTGTACACACATAGAGGACCTACGTAATTTACAGTTAACATCCTTCGTCATTCACTGGTAAACTCACAAGCAAAAAAATTAAATATGATAAGTACATATGACCCGTATAATGAAAAACCAGCACGTACCCCAGGCCCTATACCGGGGGGGGGGGGGGGGGGTACTCGACCCAAAATTGGGTATAGGTATGCGTCCATCGGGTAAAAAAATCGACCCATGTTTATAGTGAACAAATTGTACAAAAATATGACCCATTTATATAGTTGGTTCCGAAATTTCAACCCATTTATATACACCTGACACAAAAAGTATCTCGGCATGTTTTTCGATCAGTACTATGTCAAAGTCAGACCATTTTGAAAGTTTTCGAAATATGCATTTTGTTGCTTAGGTCTTGCTCTTTCATTTAACACCTCGCTTCTAAAAAAGCATGCAAAAATGACTGAGATAGAGTGCCCGAAAGACACAAACCTCACAAACCAAAAGTTGCAGTTTTTGGATTGTCAATGGTCACTGTGTGACACAAGGCAATAATACGTATGTATTGATTTTACACAAAAAGGTTTTTCGACCGAATGAGCGAGAAAGCCTACTTGCAATAATGAGTGTGGTCCGCGTATTCGTGTCCCAGTACAATGCAATGCCCATTGAAAAATCCCAAAACTGCAACTTTTGGTTTTGGGGGTTTGCGTCTTTCGGGCGATCTATCTCAGCCATTTCTGCACACCTTTTTTACATGTGAGGTGTTAAATGAAAGAGCAAGACCTAGGAAACAAAATGTATATTTCGAAAACTTTTAGAATGGTGTGACTTTGGCACAGTACTGATCGAAAAACATGCCGAGATACTTTTTGTGCCAGGTGTAGTTGGCTCTGAAATTTCGCACCATTTTCATAGTAATCTTAGCAAAATCGGCCCATTTTCATAGTAACTTTTTCCAAAAATCAGAAAATCAACCATTTTCATTGTGATTTTAGCGAAAATCTGAAAAAATCGACCCATTTTAATAGTAAATTAATTGCGACCAAAAATTGAAAATTGACCCATTTATATAGTAGCAATGACCTAAAAAAGTGACCCATCTTTATAGTACCATGGTGGGAAAAACGACCCATTGTTATAGTAAGGCGTGAAAATGTGACCCATATCGGCGGCACATACATGTATGTACCTACCCTTTTCCACTAAGTGGACAACAATTTACACTGTTTAATTGGCACAGATTCAGGGCATACCGAAGCAATCGAGCCAGAGGAACTAAATTCCCAAGTCGTCTGGGGGATCTGCTACAATAATTTGTAGACCGGATCGAATGCACACGAAGCGCGGTAAAATTAGGACAATTTAAATTAATTTGGGCCGATTTTAATCATACTTCTTTAAAAATACAGCAACTAAACTTGTCATCCCCCTGCAAGATGGCAGTATGGAACATGACCTCAGAAGACCTTTGACCTTGGCCCATGACCTTTGACAGGAGCCACATAATGAAGGGACCCCTATTGCCAGGGGCGTAACCAGACCCTGCGCTCGCAGGGTAGACCGACATTTTTTTCCTGTCGGTTCAAAATTCTGAAGGGGGGGGGGGGATCAGCACCAGGGCCGGGCCAGCCGGGGCAACCTTCTCCCTTCCCTTTCTCTTCTTCACTCTTTCTTTTCCTTTTCTTCCCTCTTTCTTTTTCTTTTCTTCCTTCTTTCCCTCTTCTTTTCCCTTTTCTCTTTTCCTTTTCTTTTCCCCTTCTCTTTCCCTCTTTTACTTTCTCTTTTTCCCTTCTTCGCTTTCCCTCTTTTTCTTTTTCTTTCTCTTCCTTCTCCATTTTTGCCTTCCCATTTTTGGCTCCCCTTCCCGATTTTGTCGAGTCCGGGGGCAGCTTCCCCCCCCGTTCCCCCACTGGTTACGCCACTGCCACGGGGAAGATTACACCAAGGACAGTCGCTCCCCCTGCAGTTGCTCCCCTTCCCCGGTTTTGACCAGTTTAGAATTAATTTTTCTGGCGGAAGGAAAATAATGATTTAAAAAAATTAAATAAAAAGTACGACCCTGATGGTAGCTAGGCCGTACATTCGCGTCCTTGGTTCTGTTTGTAATGTAAATAGAGTCGATTGATAACGATTATGCAAACATATTCGAATTTCGAAAGCGACTGGTGCGTTATACCATGCTTTCATGCAAACACGTTTCGCAACTAGTTACACATTGTCTGAAATATACCGGTATAGCATGGGCATAACCTGCAAAACGATAGGCTTACTTGGAATTTTGACCTGAAATAAAGAGGTAGAAAGTTGATTTTTGTATCACGGAACCAAAATGTGTCATAGAATAGCATATCCAAAATTCGCTAAAATCATCTTTGTGGAAAACATTGTTTTAAAGGGGCAAGCTTTGTACATGGGTCATATATGAAAGGATGAGTTAAAATGTAAACCTATGGTTTGGCTTCTTCCAGAGATTAATACAACTGTTAGAATACGTTGCCCTAACATCTTTAATAGCGACATTACAATAAATGTTCAAGTTAATACAGGAGGTAAACGGCTGGTGTAAAACGCATAATTGCATAAGCTGCATAATTGCATTGCTGCTTAAGTACACAAGCTGCATAATCTGCATAAGCTGCATAAGTGCATAATCTGCATTAGTGCATAATCTGCATAAGTGCATGAGATGCATAAGTGCATAACATGCATAAGTGCATAAGGTGCATAATTGCATAAGCTGCATAATTGCAAAAGCTGCATAATTCCAAAAGCTGCATAATTGCAAAAGCTGCATAAGGCGCATAATTGCATAAACTGCATTATCTGCATAATAAGCTACATAGTCTGCATAATTATAAAACAAAGTGGCCACTTTGGATGGTTCCCAGTTTGTTTCTTGGTGGTTCCCAGGGTTTTAGGTTCCATTTTATTCAATGGCTATTGCGCATTGCCTGGAATTGGCTATTTTGTGTTTCAGCGGTTGATGGACATTGCCTGGATCCCGATTCAGCTACTTTGGTTTGAAATGGATAAAATAATGTGGACACTTTGGAAGGTTCCCGAATGCTTTCTGGGTGGTTCCTGGCGTTTTTGTTTTAAAAATCATTATTTTGACCATATTGATCCAACAAAAAAACCGAATCAGGGTCTAGGTAATGCTCATCAACCATTGAAATACAAAGGAGCCGAAAACACCGGGAACCACTTTTGTTTCGGGGTCTTAGATGCTCAGCATGGTGCAAAAGTCCACTTTTGATTAAAAAATCATTGTTTACAACCATTTTAAACAAATTAAGTCCAGAAACAATCCAAAGTGTCCACTTTTATTTAAAAGTTATGCTAATTATGCAGCTTATGCAACTTATGCAATTATCCATATTATGTAGCTTATGCAATGCAGCTTATGCAGCTTATGCAATTATGCAGCTTATGCAATTATGCAGCTTATGCACTTATGCAGCTTATGCACTTATGCAGATTATGTACTTATGCAGCTTATGCAGATTATGCACTTATGTAGGTTATGCACTTATGCAGCTTATGCACTTATGCCGATTATGCACTTATGTAGATTATGCACTTCTGCAGCTTATGCACTTATGCAGATTATGCAGCTTATGCAATTATGGCGTTTTTACACCAGCCGGGAGGCAAACTTCAGAATTCCGTCTTATTTGGTTATTATAAATTGGTGTCAATTCTTTTTCTTAGTGGATAATTAACATTGCTGGTTGCAATCTATTAACGGTAAGTGTAATTTACATTCTACTATCCTTCTACATTCGAGACAATCTGTTTTGGAAGTAGGTATGTGGCGGTATCACTCACTTACCAAATTGACTTCAGCTCGTTTGGGCCACTTCAGTTTCAGAATTATGTTTGTTGTATCTTAAGCTGTATATTTATAACTCAGTTGATAAGGCACTGGCTCTTGCATCAACATTGGGAGGCATAAATTTTATAAATGATTTGACAAAAGTGTTTTTCTTCAAAAACAATCCTTGCATGCATTTTGTGGCTCATGAATTCCCTGTGGATTTAATGCTCATGATTACACAGTACGGATGGCGATGGCACAACCAGAATTAGCAACCTCAATCCCATATTGCACTGTGACTTGACAATTAGTGACTTGAAGGCTTTGATAAATTTGGACAAAGTCCTTATGATCCCAGGCTTGTGGTATCCGCCCCGGACAGAGGTCATTTTGCTTCCATACAAATCCCAAAATGCAATGTAGTATAGCCCCATATGGTTACACTAATGGTCAGAATACCCCTACCGGGGGTATTCTAACCATTAGGTGTACCATGTTGGGGCTTCTACATTGCATTTTGGGATTTGTATGGAAGAAAATGACCTCAGCTCTGACAAGAAAACAGTCCATGAACAGGCCACTGTCACATTCCTTTAGTCCCTGTGGTAGGCTGCGGTTAATATTCAGCCGCCTTTACGGAATAAAGCACAGTATTACATCCACTTTATTCCGTAAAGGTTGCTGAATTCGACTGGGAGCAGGCAAAGTGGGTGCAGTAAATGTACCAACCCCCTTATTAATACCTACTTGTTCGTACGTATCTGCCCATTGGTCGTAGAAATTACGTAGCTCTTCAGGTGAGCTGGGCAACATCTGGTTGTATGTTAAAACCAGCTTGGAGTCCGACATTCTGAAAGTAAATTAAATGTATAGTACATTTAATGATTCATCTCAGATTGAACAAATTAGGAAATATATAATATTTAGTTCATAATGTTCACAACATAATTGCTTTTAAAATCCCAATACCGAATGATGAATGACAACTATAATTCAATTATGTTTTCCGTATTTTACTCTCATTAAAATGTATTGGACAAATACATATTATTTTATTTTCCATGACAAAGAATATACAAGTGAAAAAAATTATATAGCAATAGAAAATCAATAAAAGCCGTTTAATGGATTTAAACTCGTTGATTCTATAACCATAAAGGTGACAGATCGGTTAAACAGCGTTTATACAAAGGGAACCAACTGTAATGTATATTTTCTTGTGGTTAACACTGTGAACCTAGATTTTTTAAATATTTTATTACAAAAATCATTCAATTTACACATGAAGGTGTAATTGATTTAGACGCAACCCTTTTCATGTTCAGAAACTTCCGGAAGAAATCTATTTCTTCCTGGAAGAATGGAAGAAACTGGAATAAAAGTTTTTAAAGTTTCTTCCGGAAGAAACTGGAAGAAAAAAATGGAATAATCTGGAAGAAATAACGAAAGGTATTATGAACAACAAACCAAATTACACCGTATTAATCTGTTTTGCACTTGAAATCATCAAGGCTACTTTTATTATCTCACAGACGTGCCCAAATCTTTTTCCCAAAATGAATTTACAAGTTTATAGCATGTTAGTAATCTCTTTGAAATCTACTATTTGTTCACAATTTTGCTTTGTCTTACAAAAAAATTAAATAGATGATAATCTTTCATGTGCTTATTTTAGCTATAATTATCACAATTATAATTGCAAAAAATGGAAACAATTATAAGTCTTTAAAATGTGTATAAAGGGCAATTGTAAATTTTAAAACACAAATCATTAAACAACGGAATATTGATAAATTATTGTTCTTTTGTTTTACATTTGTAAAATACATGAAAATCTATATTTGCATTTCTTAATCAGAAGAACGGAGTGGGTTATTTTCAGAGAGACTATTGCAAAATTTTTCTTGCAGAAATTGAAGACATTCAAGCTTTTTCAAGGAGTCTCTGGCAACATAATGAATACTTGGCATCTCTGCTCTGAACAATGTTCACAATACATGCATGATATGTATTTGTTATTATTGATATTGGAATCGTGGATCAATACGAATCAATGCGATAATTAGGCAATAGCATGGGGTGGATAGTAAATAGTCGTTCCCTAAATGGTTATTTTAAATTATTTCACTATAATTTCGATCATTGTATAATATAAAACCAGAATATGTCATCTGCATTCAAATTGGAAATTTTAATATTACAGTACTTTAAATTTTCAGTTTAAGAAACCTGATTCTTCCGAGTGATAAAAACGACCCGTGTTTTTTTTCGCGGTTTTTCCACTTGTGGAAGAAACTGGCGAACCCTGGTTGAAGATTAAACACATGTAAAAGAATTATAACCATGCAAAAACATGGATTAAAAAAAATGGAGGGCGCACACTTGTCAAAAATATACCGGTGTCTATTTAAAATGCAAAACAATAAAATAAATCGTTAAAATTGATTTTGTTTCCAGACAAGTTCCATTGTCTACTATGCACCTTCATCGATTTTATTTCTGGGAGTGGGTGGACTGCAAATTAACATACTACTGCAAAAAAAAATTTCCAGCCCACTAACCATTTTTAGTAACAAGACGAATGCATACATTGAGCAGACGATATTTGATCGATGAGTGCTGCAATGACCGGATCAATAATCAACCACAGCGAGGCATGGGCGATGCAAAAAGCCGACGTAGGGAAATGAGATACCATTAAAAGTGATATTTTCTTGTGGTGAGGGGAAAAAGCCACTTTTAAATGGAACTCTTATCCATTCTGAAATATTGGGGAACTTGCCAGAATACTTTATGTCCCGTAGTATCCACCAATAAATAACATGGGTATTTTATAAAATACGTTACATGAATTCGATTATCATTTTTATTTGACTTTACATCTTCAAAATTTGGGTACTTGATGCCATAAATACATTCAAATTTTGGACTAGCTTAACCTGCACCGTGGCTGTTTAAAGAAAATACGACCCGAAAAGGTGGACAATATTTTACATTAGAGCATTGGATTTTTTTTCACTCGAATAAAATACAGCGCGTGTGAATAACAATGTACCAGTTTATCCGTGAATATTAAAAAATATCTAGTAGAAAATAATCTTTCCTTAGAGGTATCAACATTGGCTAAAAAAAAAAAAATAAACATTTGGAGGGTTGAGCCTTTGAATTAACACTCTAGCAAATGCCAACATCAGAGCAAACTAAACAGTCATGATGTTGCTCCCTACCAGCGAACAAAAGGTAAGAACAAAATAAAGTGATGATCAAAGAACACCCCAGTAATCATGGTAATTAGATTTCTGGTTCACCGAGTCCTCCTTTGAATAGTCTACGCCATTCATGAGGAATTTCCACTCCCCCATGTATTCCTTTTGAAGTTGTTTGGAGTGGATTTTATGTACAAAGCGTCTGTGTAATTATGTGTAATAAACCAGCCTTTCAATTCCCTCTGCCAGCTCACAGGAACAAAAACTAACAAAAACCAAAACAAAGAAAGAAAACGCGAAAATATCCGGTAACAAATATTTTGCTTAAGGCACGCACTTATTTGGTTGGCCTAGAATCCAGTCCTTGCATTGTCCCCCTCTGCCAACCTTGGCAGTCTACCCTCAGATGAACTCTTGTTTTTACAAACAACGGAAGACAATTTCTACTAAATCATGAAAAAGTGAGATATGTCTGCTATTGACATTTTAAACATGGCCGATAACAATGCATCATACCTATAAAATTCTAGTGAAACTTTTTATAAGAATTTCTCAAAGACATTTTAATGATGGAGACGTGTCTTTTTTTTTTTTTTTTGAAAGAGGGGTTACCAAGGATATGAGCGATGAATAAAGCAAGAAATTAATGTGCTTTCTCCAACATATCACTCAGGACCCCATGATGAAGACGCAAGGTATGATCACTGCTACAGGTATATCTGAATGCAATATTTCTTATTCGCGTATCAATTAATTCAAAATCTCGTTTAAATAGGGGTGGATAAATTACCATTTTTTTTCAAAACGAGTAGATTCTATGGCCATTTTGGCTGCTAAAATTAATCTGACAAGCATTTTGATCTCAAATATTTTTCTTTATCTAGTTCCTCGGATTTAAAATTGTGCAAGTTTAAAGTCAATGGCAAATGTTGGCAAATTTATGCATGACTTTGAAAAGCAATGTTCTTCTCAAACTATCTTGTCAGAAACACACACAGAGATGGTTTGGTACGGTCAATAAATAATGGCAAAAGAAACATTATGCTGAATTACGAAGGGGTTCAATTTAAAAAAAAAATGTACCAGTATTTTTAGGTGCAAAGACATGACTAGAATAGCCCTTTGAGTAGATTTACAAAAGGACATAAGAAAGGTCATTGCAGCACTGTTGTGGCATGCTTTAGTGAACAACTCTTTTGTATAACATTTAATCAATTGCAATCAACAGTGATACAATGGTGTTTCTCATGTAGTTTGGTGAGTCTACTGGCTGTTGGCAATTCTATTCACTGCTTTGTAACCCACAATCCCGTCTTTGTAAAATTGAACCCATTCGCAATTCAACACAATATTATATTTTATTTCCTTTTGGCACTATTTATAGAATATAAAAAGCACCTGTGTGTGCGTTTCTGACAAAATAGGTCGAGAAGAATATCACTTTTCGAAGTCATGTCTAAAATTGCCAAAATTCACCATTGAATTTACATGCAACATTCAAAATCCAAGGAAATAGGTCAAAATTCATTTGAGATTGAAATGCTTGCCAGATACCAGAATCTACTCGTTTAAAGAGATAAAAAAAAGATTGTTCATTTGCGCACCCCTAGTTTTAATTACCATATGCTGTCAATTATCAATCAATTAATTGTACGTAAGTCCACTAACAGGAAGAGGTGGCGTGGTCCTTACTAGACGCGTACGTATTTTTCCTCTTCAATCTTCCTAAAATAATTAAAATATATTGAAATTTGCTATTTGACCACGCACGTGGCGCGCAGTGTAAATACCAGAGGGGGCCAGGCCGGCATATGGCAAAGAACCCATATTGAGAGTAACTGTAGGGAGTCTCAGACACACCGACCGTCTGCAATCTTGATTGAGACAGCGGCGGTCTGCGTGCACTGCATGTACATTCGTGTAGTTATACGTGTTATCGGCGAGAGAATTGTTTGTAAATCTGAACTAGGGGGCAATTGTGATGGCATCACCGAGAGTGAAACGCGCACATTGATGTTGGTGTGTGGGTGCGAGAAAGAAGAGAGAGAAGAGAGAGAGGAGAGAGAATGTGAACGAGATAAGCGCGCGGAGTGTGGCTATGGTGTCAGAATTCATTTTTGGTTCCACCAATGTATGCCCGAAAAGATGCGCGCGTGTTTGGTGCGTCGTTGCAAGAGACGCTTTAGGGGTGGGTGGTGGTTGTATGGTTGTGCTGGGTCGTCTGTGGGGTGGGTGTGTGTATGTGGTAGAGGGGGGGGTGTGTCGTGTATGTGTGTCGGGGGGCTCGGGTGTGTGTGGGTGGCGAGGGAGGGGGGGTGGGTGGGTGGTGTGTGGGGAGGGATGGGTGGGGGGGAGAGGATGGAGAGAGGGTGTCGGGTGTGTAAGCACCTATTTTTTGGCTGGTACGTCCGTGGTGTGGCGTACTTTTTTTTTTTTTTTTTTTTTTTTTTACTTTTTATGTTTTTGTATGTTTATATTTAAAAAAACCTTTCTTTTGCACGAAGGTAATACCGTAATTGTTTTACTAATTATCGAAACACTGCTCTTGATGTATCAAATCCTACGATTTAGCTGCTTTGAAACCCATCAACGTTCCAATGAACGCAGCGCACCATTTAATGGTTTGTCTATATTCTCTATTTAATCACATGCAATGCAAACATATTATTACTACCCATACTAGGTCACTTGCTTTCAATATTTTACATATTCACCCAACGACTTGCCTATACATTGATCCATACTCACTTGCGCTTTTAAACACCACATCACGGAGGAAAAGGTCGAAATAAACTGTCATGTTACTTCTCCGGAAAATCTGTGTGTAGTTACCGGGTCCACCACGTTCGTGTCGAAGGGCCGAGAAACCCAGAGATTGAACTTAAATCAATTTTCATATGGTGACAGCCATGGTATGTTTCTTCTAAAACATGTAACACAAATGGAATCAAGACCGCATGCGCTCATCAACTCGCCATGTTACGGACAGTATGTGTTGGTCGGTAACGCATACGTGAAACAAAGGTCAAGTCACGGTGTGCCTGGGGCTGCGCAACAGAGATTATATAATCTTTGGCTGCGATTAAAATGTGGAAATGTTCAAGAGAAGCTTGATATGAGATTGTGAATAGTTCTTGGATAAACGAATATTAATAATTAAAAAGACAACCAATCAACAAAACACACACAAAAACAACATGCTTTAAAAAAATAAGACAACAATAAATAATATAATAATAAGAATATCGTTAATCATATCATAATCATCATCATTCCTCCTCCTCCTCCTCACAGTGGAATAAGGGGAAATATTCTATCTTAGTTTATAATGGCTCTTTTGTTATTTAAATTAATGAATATTCGATATACTTTGGATATATACTCATTTGCATACATACTATTCATATCTTTTAACGAAATAAACCGCAACAAAAGATGCCCTTAAGGTGAAACAGAATTCGCCTTAATACTGAAGTAGTGATACACTAATAATACTAATACGTACCATATAATAATAATTACATATAATAATAATAATAATAAAAAATAATGAACCGCGCAAACGAAGGTGCTACTTTAGCAACAATGTTCCTTTTGAAATACACAAGTGAAAAAGTCGTTAACTTACATTTTTGATAAATTTTAGTATTTTTTGGTCTATAAAAAAAAGTATATCAATAACATAAGTTTATATATATATTTCAAGCGATAGTCCTTATTGCAGAGTTAACAGCTAATTACCTTAGTTAGAAATTTAGTTGCCCCTCAACGGGGAAAATTATGTTATATTACAAGTCCAAATTTATAATAGGTGGGAGATGATCCGCGCTAGTTTATATATTAACGCAGCCTCTTACGTGCTCCGTGTAACCGTATCAAAATTACATTACCTCATGGGTCTCTCATATCTTAGCATTTGGTTAAATTTCACGTCTGCAATTGGTCACCTTTAACGTTTCATGCTCTTGCAAATTCTCAACTAATTCTCTCTCCTTTTCTCTGTTCTTCCCGGTCCTCGCTCTCTCTTCTCTTCTATATATTTTAATATATATATTATATATACTATATATATATTAATCTATATAAATATATATATATTATCTATATATACTTCTATATATTCATAGGCGTACGAATTTAACACGAACACACGGGTTACAGTTTTACCATAATATATATATATATATATTATATATATAAATCTCTCTATATATAATAGATATATATTATATATTATATATATAATATATATATTCATATATATCATATATATCTCTCTATATATCTATATGAGCGATATTACTTTTAAATATATCTTTGCCCTTGATAGTTGAGCACGTTATCGTGTGTGCGCGCGCGCGGGTGTTTCCTTGTGTGTGGGGGTTGTGTGTGGGCGTGCGTGTACATATATGTGTGTGCTGCGTGTGGCGCACAGCGTGTGTGTTAATGCGTATATATGTGTTTATGTATTGTGTTGTATCTGTTATAATATTAACTGTTCCGGGTGATAAATGTGTAACAATTACAATACCTAAATTCATAATACATGTACACACTCCCCATACACACGCATGCACGCCACACACATATAAGTTTTGCGTGCCACAAAGGGTAAATGAACATTATATTGTACATAGTGTGCATTGCGTGGACCGTCGCTGCCGGTATTGGCAGAGTGCAGCCTCCCTAGCTCATTGGAAATGTGTCCACTACTTTTGTCGGCTGCTCTACATAACACGCACATATGTAAACCTCTCTCCAAATTGTAAGAAGCCACCAAATTTGGAGAAAGACAAAACCACTGTTAAAAGACACGCAATACATACGTACACTGACTGGTGATGTAGGGGCTTTCATTGAATAATATTGTCACAAATCTTTTTTTCGAAATGTCTGCGTCTTTCTCTCCGAAATGTGGTATCTGCAATGAACATACGAAGCTCCTTGATCATGTGATTGATTGATTGTTGTGTGATTGACCACGGATTTCTTCTCAGCTAAAACCACTTCGAAAGTGTGTAAGGATCTGATGATTAAAATAGTCAACTTAACTAAAGATAATCACCTAAAGTACTTTTAAGCATTAAAAAAATTGCTTTAAAATGCTTTTAAAATGCTTTTAAAATGCTTTTAAAAAAGCTTTTAAAATGCCTTTTAAAAACGCTTTCGCAAGATTAAAATTCAAGTTAGAGATGAATCGGATTTTTCGTTTCCATGCAGTAAACATTATGTACAGGCAAAGTGCACATAGGATACCCCAAAATTCCCGGATCCTGAATATGAAAACCAAGTTGTGATTTTCTATAATGAAGGGCTTCGATTTGTGCTACACGCAATATGTGTAAACAAAAACATGCTATGATTTGAAAACTTGAGGCCGCCTTCCTCGGGAATCTCTCAGCCAGCCTTTAATTATAAATCCTTTAATTAATTGTGGTAGATAATTATATTTCATATTTAAATTCGTTAAAGGGTCCGTTTTTAAAGATGTAAAGGTGTATCCATTTGTATTTTAAACACTTAAGTTCCCGGGGGGGGCAACGTGGGGGGGGGGTCCCATAGTACCCCACATTTGATTTTTTTTGCGATTTCCGGTTACGCACTCAAATTTTTCAAGGAGCTTTTTGCTAATTGTCTGATTTATGATACGCTGCTTCTGGATACTAAAAAAAATTCAATCCGCCCACGGCTTCATTAAAATAATTAGGTTGGGTCCCCTAGAACCCCTCCACCCCCCCCCTTGGCACAACGGAGTGAAAAAAATCAGATGTTTTACTAAATAAAAATTAAAGTAATTAAATCTTGGGATTTATTTGCTTCGATCTATACCGTAGGAGGCAATTAATTAATAATTAATAATACTTAAATCAATAACCTTTATATTCTGATAGCATACATTTTAATTTGTTCATGACGTGCTCTTAACTGTGTAGTCTATGGGAAAATAATGGTGATTTTGAAGTTTCAGAAAATACAAGATGGTATATATGGTTATATTTTGCATGATTATTTTAATTGGTTATTCTAGATTGGATATAATGAATTATTTTGGTTCAAAACCTTATTATTGGAGTTGCTGAGGATGGAATGTGCGAACCACTCCTTTTCGGAGAGTGACAATTTCAATTGCCCCATGGTCATAGGTCAAAGTTCGGATTTCAATTTTGATGTGGGTATGTTGTTTCTTACGTGACCCCCTTTACTTGTGTTAGTGTCATATCAAACTCCCATGGGAAAGTGGTTATCTGTTATCTGGGTTGGGTCCCTAGGAACCCCCCCCCCTTGGGCACTATTGGAAGTTTTTTTTTATCTTTGGGCACTAAGTGTTTAAAAAACGCAATTTGATATAGTAGGATTCGATTTGTTTCTGGGCCATACGGAACAAGAGGATACTGAAGTTTCCTCTGATATGGACCCAGAGTTGAATATAACTTAACAAGTAACAAACGATAATCAAACAATGCGCGCGTGTTCCAAACGTTTTATCTTCTCGTTAGTATTGTGCCATGGTGTTAACTGAGTAAAGCTAGCTCACCACGTATGACTGCGCTATATTCCGTACACGTAAAAAGGCGCAATTTACGGTAAAATATTAAAAAATGAAAAAGCTAGATAATTACAATATTTGGCTGTAATTGGAAATGTTGTGACCAATTTAAAAGTGAGCGCTCTTATTCAATTTTAAAAATATCAATCTTCTTATACACTTGATTTCTACGATTAATTACTGAAATTACAGAATATCCATCTTATTATACACTGTGATTTATACTAAGATATAATTACTGAAATACTAGGCAATAGCATCTTATTATACACTGTGATTTATCAACGATTAATTACTGAAATTACGAATATCAATCTTAATACAATGTGATTTATACTATGAATTACTGAAATTACGATATCAGTCATTATATACACTGTGATTTATACGATTATTTTACTGACATTACAGAATATCAATCTTATCATACACTGTGATTATACGATTAATTACTGTAAATTACAGACTATCAATCTTATCATACACTGTGATTTATACGATTAATTACTGCAATTACAGAATTCAATCATTATTATACACTGTGATTTATACGATTAATTACTGAAATTACAGAATATCAATCTTCTATAACTGTGGATGTATACGATTAATTACGAAATTACAGAAATCAATCTTATTATACCTGTGTTTATACGATTACATACTGAAATTACGAATATCAGTCTTATTATACCCTTATTTATACGATTAATTACTGAAATGACAGAATCTCAAACTATACTACACTGTGATCTTTATCCGATTAATTCACTGAATTACAAGATAATCACTTATTATACATGTGATTTAACGATAATTACTTGAAATACAGATATCATCTTCTAGAACACTGTGATTTATAACTATTATTAACTGAACATTGACAGAAATCATCTTATTATACAACTGTGATTTATACGATTAAGTACTGAATTACAGAAATATCATCTTATTATACACTGTTATTTTACGATAAATTCTGAAATTACAGAATTCATCTTTCCTAACACACTGTGTTTGAACGATTAATTACTGGACATTTCCAGAATAATCAATCCTTATTATCAACACGTGATTTATACATTAATTACTGAAATTACAGCATATCATTTATTATACACATGTGATGTCTAACGATAAGTACGAAATTCAGAATATCAATCTGATTATACACTGTGATTTATACGATAATTACCTGAAATACAGAATATCCATCTTATTATACACTGTGATTTATACGATATTACTGAAATTACAAGAAATCATATTAATACATGTGTTTTATTAATTTTAATCGACTACAGGTGAGTTCCCCTGTTCACAACCTCGTCCTCGACTTACCTCAAGAAATTCAGATTTGGTATCCAGGAGTTCATATTTTTGTCATTGCCCCAGTGATTATTGATTGGCATTGATGAAATTCATTGAAATTTTAAGGTCTAGAAAATGTTTTCCTCTTGCTGCTATGATCAGGTGCTGAGGAAAAGTTTATTGTAGAACAACAGCGCTGTCACCTTCGGAGCCGAGTTTTATCCGTTTTAAGATACTTGTGACGCAAAAATTGATTATCGTTAAGCTCAATTCAAATGATTTTTTTTATAATCCTCTAAATAATTTGTAAACAATAAAGGCTCAAAATGGTCACAAATAACCCTTAATTTATTTGAAAATGTTACAGCACACAGATACATTATATTAAGGTACGGTAAATTAGTAAATGATATTTTTCACTTGTTGCTTTAACTTAATTGATGTACGTTGTAATTCTTGATTACTTCTAATTAAACCAGACTCGGGTAGGTTCAATTAGTTCTGGTTATTAAACAGTCAATTTGTAAAATAAAAAAGGACCAACAAGCGGTATTTTACGTATCTTTTTTTTTCACTACAAATTTTGTTGCAGTGTATTTCATGTTTTTGTATGATTTTTTTTTAAATTTAATTCTCAATCTTTAATTTTGGACGAAAATAATGTGTATAAATATCTTCCCTGAAGATAGGCCTAGCCTAGTTTGTGATTTTTAGAAATTGGTCTATAAGCTGCGTCTTGGGCGTAGGTTGTTATTTGCCTCTGGTTGGTCTATTATATGGATGGATTCAATAAATCAACAAGCAGTTGTTCAGTTCTATTTACTTACCATTGACATGGGCGACTAAAAAACAATGATTATTGGAATTAACCCATTGAAAAACAGTATTATGATTTCTCTATTTTTAATCCATTTCTAGATACCACATCCTTGTATGACATCGGTCAAGTTGCAGTAAAATTTCAACGGAGGATTACACCAAATGTGTTTGGTCTTTTAATTTATGAAACGTTACCTGGAACTGATTTTCCTCGAGAAACATTAGTATCTCAAGAATCGAGACCATTTTTCCAGATCTTACTTATCAATCATCTTATTTTATCGTACCTCAATAATAATATAATAATACTAATAATATGCCAGAATGACTCTATGCGCTTAACATTCACACGACAAATACAAATACAATTGATAAAATTGTAATGTGAAAACGTGGTTCAAAATTGAAAGGTATACATTGTTATACAACACAGAACCCATATAGTAACAGATTACTATACACTTAGTTCACCACAGAGAATGGTTATTCAGGGGTAGGTGAGATATTTGTTTGCTTAGCCCAGCGGCAATTAGTCCCACCCACCAAGGAAGGCTTTATTCTTTCAGATTATCCGGACCCAATGGTATGGGGCTGATGGTTACAAAATAGACAATCCATCCTACAACGAATTAAGTTACTAGAATTACCTAGTTCAATACCAAATCAGCTTACCATGATGAAATAACCTTTAGAAGCGACTAGTGTCGCCTGTTCGGCGGTTTGTGAATGAATGCCTCGTAGACCTCGAGCTTGATAATGGACCTTGACCTCATAACAAATGATGCTTTTCAATGTCATGGCATTTAACCAGTTTGGGTAACCATTGCACTTCAACTTTTCAATCGAGGTTAATTTTACAAGTTTAATCTTACAATCTCACAACTTGACCTCACATGACCTTAACCGTTGTATGTGATTTTTGACCCATCTGCATGAGGACTCCCATTGTTGCAGGCCTGTGAGTCACTTTTGGTTGAAATCCTTCGAAGTATGGCGATATTACAGGCAAAATGTTAAACACCTTCTTCACAAGAGACAACATCATCAACAGACAACATCATCAACAGACAAAAACAAAACAAAAATATCTTCCCCAAAACTCAACCACCCCCCTCCCCCCCACGGCCCCAATCACAACGACAACATTTAAGATGCCAACAACAGTAGACAATTGATCCCTTAAGCGCTTCCCGTCTTACGCTGCGACACCAATAACCTCCCCTTCCCCATTAATGAAATTCAAATCTGGAGATAGTCACGGTATAATAACCGTTATGATGAACAAGCTGCCAAATAGGAATACGGAAAATTCCAAAAGTTGCATATGTAGGGAATAAAGACTCAGTAACTTAGTAGGCCTATCGACAATTTTTTACGGTGCATTACTGCATTTACAATTTGTTTGTAATATATATATTACAATCAAACTGTCAAATATACCGTAAATTTGAATGAAATCCTGTAAAAGTTCTATTTTCGCGGTTTTTTGTTTTTGTTAAAAACCCAAAATTTAAAAAAAAAAATATACAGTATTTTTTTGTCCCTTCGAATTAAGGAAATATGTCAGATTTTGTCCAAGCTCAGTTTGAACTTACATTCATAAAATATAGTACATAAAACATCACGACTTCCGAAAAATAATATAACAATTTGATGTGACTTACAAATAGAGATAGAGGCATTTTAATTTTTGCTTTTTGACATACGACGAAAACGGGCGGGATTTTTCGCCACGGCCTTCATTGATTCAAAAGCGCCCACTCGTGACGTCACATGAATGACAAAACATCGTGTTGACTCGAAGTTGTTATTGCTGACACTTAAATATTGATGGATTAATGAAGTAATAATAAAATTAGAAAACAAGTTAGAATGCCATATTTTTTTTCATTTCGTTGTGGTTAATTATTATTGAAGTGGCACACTGCGAAATGATGGTCACAACGCTGTAAATTATGGAATGGTTCATCACTTTGACGTCACCGATTTTGTTTGCCTCGATGTTGATTTGTGGAATCTTTTCGAGTAAGCTATTGGGCGGTTAATTAAAAGGGCAAATACTCAACAATTTGGACTTTTCAACTTATTTTGATTTATATGGTAATCTACGTTACTTACGCTTTCCATCCATACCAAGTTTTCCAAATAATTCAGAATCATGACAGTAGGTGGGTGCCTTTAAGTTCCACGTTTGGGTGAATTTGTAGTCATTATATGCGTGTGAAATACTGTCCCTTTTTACAGGGGTATTTCATTGCAAAATGCACCGTTATTTTTGTACAGTGTAGATTTATGTGTAATTATTTAATTTAATAAATTGTTTATAAATGTTGGAATACCTATAAGTGTCAGGAGGATGGGCCTCGGGGATCTAACTAGATTTGTGAGTAAGACCAATATCATCGAGAGACTTGATCAGTATGGACATTGTTGCGTCAAAGGTTTTTAGGCCATGTGCCTGCGCTAAAATCATGCTGTAACAACGAGCCATACTTTCCTTCCTACCTTCATTTAAAATCTCAGCCTCATATATCAAAAACAAAACAAAATGCATAGCCGGACGAACAGACAGACAGATCTCATTTTTAGTAAGTCTGATAGCTATGTAATTAATAGCGTGGTTTTGATATTTTACAGGTATTTGGCAAAAGTGGCTCCTCCATGAAATCGCACATTGAGAAATAAAACAAGGTTTTCCCCCAAATATATAATTAGTGCATAAAAGGAAAAATGAAACTGGCCAAATCACATTGGTACAAAAAAAACATTAGGAAAACAACGACATTTCTTTTAACAGACGCGTTAAATCAAAGGGCATCTTGCCCCAGATCATGTGTTGAGAAGGCCGCTTTCACTATTTTTGTTTTTTTGAAATGGTGGTGGTGTGGAGGGAGCCCGGAATGAGACTGGTTGTATCATGGCATATACTTCAAATGTGCAAGCTATTGTAGAATATTCCATTTTATAGTAGTTGTGAGGATTGTTTGACGGCCCATTCCCCAAAACCGAATAAACCCCAAGCCTTAAAGAACGAGAATTTTCACACCAAGTAAAATATAATTTCCTTATGATGTCAATAAGCCACTAGAAAATGAAAAAAAAAAGTAGCCAAACTTCTGAGGCAGCCTGACTATTTTAATTTATTTTTGGACTTGTTCAAATGTATTTGCCAAATGTATTATATTCGGGACTACAAAACAAAATTAACACTGTCTGCTGTACTAATAATTCAAATGTGCATACTTGTATACTATGGCAAAACAAGGTCATTAAATAATTTGCAGGTGTTTGAATTAAAAAAAAAGAAAAGTTACCATCTCAATCGGAGTTTTACTCAATTAATTGTGAGGGTTTGCACTCCACAATGTTTGAAATGGCAACCATTAAAAAACGAATGGAATTTTTGCGCATGAGAAAATATGTCACATATCGTTTCATTTTTTGAGCTTCGTAAACATTGTGTTTGAATTCAGTATTCTTCAGATCAATTATAATGATATAATTCGAAATCATAAAAAAATTTTTTTTAAATTAACATTAAGAAACAAAGAAATCATCTTAATTAAAATTAAAAACAAATAAATAATATATAAACCACACAGGGTAAACAAAATCCAATTATTATACAATTGTCAAAACACATTGAAGTGAACTAGAGTTATTCTAGTCTGAAGTTCTTACCACTGTACCACACAGGAATACTCGAAATCGCCTGTTATTTGAACTCACTAAATGCCTTCGTCTGGTAGTCCCCACCCCCCCCCGGTTCCTTATCCCTTTTTCTATTATTATATATTTAATAACATATTATTTCTATAATATTTTATATAAATATATATTTCTATATAATGGTAGTCATTTCTATATACTTATAGAAGTATAAATATATTAAGTGCATAGGAACTACTGTCAGAATCCTAGGACCTGGGGACGCTCATTTCGTGATAGTTGTAATGAATCCGAGTGTTCCCCAAAAATAGAGGGTTTGAGGTATTCTGCTCCTGTTCTATTCTGACCTTTCGTCCCCCTCCTCCATGTCATTGTATGTATCTGTTTCTTTGTGTTTTTATGACACTGCTACGATCATGGAAAATAATATGATATGTATGTGATATGATGAACAAGCCGCTGACAGCACCCTATAAGAGGAGGAGCTCGGACACCGGTCCAAACATCATTGTTTACCCCTCACTATGCATTAGCGATGGTACAAACTATTCCTTTAATTTTGACACATTAAGCTAGATTTAACATTCTTTCTTCATTTTTTCCCAAAATGGAAGCAAACTTCTGATTTTGACCCCTGTACAAAAGAAGTTTGAAACCTTTTCTTTACGCATTTAGCCTTTTTTACCCATAACTCCCAAACCAATAGCCATAGAGGTACAAAGTATACTTTTTGATCCTTATCATTAGAATGGCAAATATTGCACATTTCAACAGGTTTGGGGCATTTAAAAAATTTTGACCCTGTGTAAACTTAAATTGGCCCCTATTGAAAAGCGATACCACAATTTGATAGTACTACATACCTAGCATTGATGTAGAGGGTCCATATACTAAACTACCAAAATGTTAAACCTTTCTGTAGTGAGGGGTAAACGAACTCCTTCAATAAGGCCCCTATTATATTCTGTTCCTTCTCTACTACTTACTAGTACTATTATTTCAACTGTCACGGTCCATGAGAGAGACAACTAGATTTTCTAGGCATTTCACAATTGGTGACGAATATTTTTTATGAATGGTGATGTTAACAACCACAACGTCATTGAGAGTATGTACCCTCACTGGGAACCGTCCAGTTCACAATTGATACACAAACATGAGTCGAGAGAACTTGCAGTCTGGATACTCCTGTGTGGCAACGTGGTTGATATTTGGCCTTACCTTTTTTCCGTTAAAGGAAGTTTTTTAGTTTTTCCAAAGCAGAGTTTTGTCGGAACTTGAACTAATTTTCACATTTGTGGTCTGCAAGGATGGGTTCACTCTGCCCCCAGACTTTGTATTGTCAGAAATCGCCTACCTGTACATGTCAGGTCATTACCTAGTGCCATATGCCGGCTTGTCGCTCAGTCTGCATCCGCTTTTGGTTACGTCCGCTTGTAGTGTTGAGCTATTATAATCAATCGCGCTTATCGCTTGAACTGCGTCCCCGAGCGGCACCGCTTCAAAGTTGGAATTCAAAGTCCCTCAATGCGATTTGCCGCTTTTGGGCAATGCTGCAGCCCGAGCGGCAAGGAGATATGATTTATTGGCTCGACGCTTGCCACTTGGGTCCCCGCCCCTGCGATTCTGTACATTTTTGCGAAGTGCGTAAATTGCATCATCTAGTGGCGCAAAGCGGTAGAGCGCATGACACTATGTCATGAATGACCTTAAGGCAGGGGACAAGAGAACGAGACTAAGTATGGGTGTCAAAAGATTCATGTTGGCACAAACCATTTGGTAATCCAAGGTAATAAGTATTTGCTTGTTCATACACCGATTCCATAATATCGATAACTTGCTCTTTTCGTCCCACTTGCCCCTTTGAGCATTGAAGTCACCCTCCAATGATGAGGCAAGTTGTGTGTTGGTAAGAAGAGTAAGAGGAATCCAAGCAAAAGCTATCAACATCGTGTTCATGTTCGTTAATTGGCCTGTAGAAACAGAGTTCATTGGTTGTTCTGAGTGCCTGTTAGTGCTCTGAACTGTGGTGCTCTCACTTTTCTTGCACACAGAAGCTGTGACATCGTGTGGTGTCGTTCTTTCTTTTTTGCAATAGAAGTTTAGGATAAATGATGCTCTTGCAATCAATAATATCTATTTTAAAATGCAGAACGTGGTGGAACATCCCATCCTTCGTAAGTATGGACGGAACAATGGTTCGTACTACAACACCATTAATATTAATATTTCGTTGTATAAGTCCCTTCTTTTGTATATTACCGTGCAATTATTAATATAGAAGTTGATCCTTTCGATATATTTAGCTTGGGCCCGACCAGTCGTTCGTTGTGGATAAACAAGGAAGAGTAAACCCCCTGCAGGCCCAGTAGAGCATTACCTTCTAGTTCGCGTTGTTGTCAACATAGTTTTCACAAACTGTGACACACCGGTATCCTTCGGCACAACTTGACTAATTTTCTATATAGTACGGAGGAAATAGCATAGCCGCGTTAAAAACTGCTGTTTATTCTCTTTTCAAAGTGTATCTAGGTTCAGACCACGGATTGCGACATGCATGTCAGACAATCCATCATTCCTCTCCCAACAATTTAAAAGGCGATGCCTGAGCAGCCTGGAGAAGCAAGCTACAGAGACATCTTCATTCTTGTATTGGTCTCAACGCTTCTCACTGATAACTTCTCGTCACGTCGATCTACCACATTCTTCAAAGGAACCAAATGGAGTCTGTAGGATAGCCTACTCCACAACAGATTCTTGCACCCTACAAGACCTGATCTCCAAGTGAAGAGCACGTAAGCCTAGTTTGAGACATCCTGAAAGTGCCTTTATACTATAATTGGAAAGGCATTATGCACATTCACTTAATTATGATAATATAATTTAGAGCCATGCTATAAGTATGACAACCCTCACAGGTTTTGGCAGAGCGTGGGTTGTCAGTAATTCTTCAGGGATCACTGGCTCCTATCATTTTTCGCTATTGTGGGTCGACTTACTATCGTTAGCATAACCTCAAGATTACTCACTGTAATGTTTGAAGGCAAAGAGGTTCAACCCCTAAAGTGAGACTGATTAATGCAAAGAAGGCATAATGCTGCTCAAGGACGAGGTAGATTCGTCCTCCTATCCGCACAATAATGGCGCAAATCAAAAATATCTTGGTCCTATGTACTGGAATACAGAAAACACTTCTTGACAAGAAAGGGACAAGAATAGAGTGCATGTAAATAAACTTGATACCATATGGAAGTCTGAACATGACCTGGTGTGACACTAAGCATGGCTGTTTGGAAAACATCTCATTGGTATGGTTCATAAACATGAGCTATGAAGAAGGAATTCATACGAGATACGAATACTACATGGTTGGAGGGGAATAGTGCAATCTATTTTGCGCTCCCGAAGGTACTGCTACATACATACCACCGCTCACCCGAAGGTACGTGAGGGGTGGAGGTCTGTAGCAGTACCGATGGAACCGAAGGTACGTGAGGGAGTGATAAGCCCTTAGCCAGTACCGATGGAAAATAGTTGCACTATTCCCCGACATAGCATAGAATTTGTTTATTTACACCTATAAGCGAGGCGAAGCGAAGCACATAGACAAACGCGTATGTACGTAATTGACACTATTTAAAATCTATAGTCTGACCGGTTTCCAACAAAACACTGACCCTCATTTGATCCCCCTTTTCGTCTTAACCATCACACTCCTACGAATAAAAATCGAACGGACCGTGACTGAAATTTATTTGTAGTCGGATATTCAACAAAAAAAATTGTTTTTAATTCTCCATTCTGTTGGATATTTTGTTTTCTCTTCTCCGCAAATATGATTTTTTTATGTCTTGTTTTTCTCACATTAAACCTATATATTTGTGTTGATATTTTAAAAATCATGTTGGAAATTAAATACGATAAATAAATATTTTTAATCACATAATAAATGATGGCGCCCTTTAATTTCATAATTTCTTCAGGGAGGGCGGCTAAGAAATCCTAATTTTAGACGTGTCATTGGTTTAACACGTAAAAGGCGAGGTTACGCTAACAAAACATTTTTTGACCAAGCTGTCATCAAGGTAGAAAGAATAAATACGATTGAACCAGGAGACCGGACACGATCTGCTGGATTTGAGCATTTGGGTTTCCAAACGGTAATTTATGGAATTCTTGCATTCTTTTGGCAAATATGACAGACTGAGCGCTCGCTTCTAAGGTCTCACTACCTCATCATCTTAAATATTTATGAGATAATGGGCATAAGAATTTTAACGCATATCGTTTGAACTGTAAGCTTTTAACCTTTAAATTTAGCGAACAAAATGCTCAATCAGGTAAGCCTCGACTCCAGTGTATTGCTCATCCATGCGTACAGGCGTGTGTTCGAGCCCTGTGAGATTCACTATCTTGTAATTTTCCCTGTGCACCAGAAATTAACCGCTTAGTTGTCCTCCGATTTATACCCCTGCGATAATTGGGAAGCCTGATCACGGCTGCGAGGTTATCTCGATGTATGTTTGCTGATAAGGGAAATCGCTGATCCCGATCTCTGCTGCATCCCTTGAACTGATGCTAATGGTTTGGTATGTTTGGGTGGGCACAGTGATCACGACCATTTGTGAAGCGCTTAGAGCCAATAGCATAAGGCTCTATATAAATCTCGCATTATTATTATTATTATTTTAGAATCGCCACCCGTTACGAACCTCGACGTAAAACATGAAAATCGCCCCCAACACTCGCCAAGTCGGCCCAGATTTACGCTCAGTCGCAGAGAACTTCCTTTTTTCCGTACAATAGTCTGAACAAATTTCATCAGCCTTCCGGACGACTCGGACAAATCCGACTGTGTTTTTTTGTGCATTTTTATTTTGTAATTAACCAGCATTTTCGTCGGCTGTCAAAGATGCTGACCGACTACCGGCGGCGGTCAATTTTTTGTGTTGTTGTTGTTAACAACGGAGTAAGTTTCTTTCTTCTTTCTAGGAGACAACCGTAATAACTCCAAGCGTGACAACATGCTAACATAGATAACGTATTGCTCGTCTGGGTACGCTATATAGGGAACGTAGTAAAAAATACAGCATGGGAAAATAGCTCAAATTCACTGATAGCTCATTTATCATCCTGTGTCCGGCGCAATTGACCAATGAAATGGAAGCACCTATTTCTATTCATCTCATGAATATTATAAGGTGTAATAATATATCTCCCCGGAAGAACATTGATCAAAAGGCGAGGATATACCAGATATTTCTTCTGTGAGACTTCCACGTTACAAGAAGAGCCGCAGACCACTCACCACCCTGATATGCTAAGCAGCACCGCTGTTCATGACCGGAAACTGAGTTCGGCGCACGCGCAGTGAAGTTCGCGGCATTTTCCCGCGCAATCGAGCATATTTGCCCTGTATTTTTGTTAAGCTGAAATCGCCCTCAGTCGGGATCTGGTTATTGTTTTTCAACACTTGCTATTTTTTGTACCTTTTTTTCTTTTGAATGTATTTTTTTTTTTTTTTTTTTTTTTTAATTTGAAATTCTTATTTTGTTGCCTGTCGATTGAACTTTATACAATTTTAATGCCTCTATGTTTTTATCATAGAATATCACGATTTTTCTGGTTCCTTTTTGAAGGTAAATATGTAGTTTAAATTATTTCTAGAGAGCCAAATCCAATTTTTTTTGGCATACAACATAAATACATCGTGACAAAAGATTTATTTGACCTTCAATATAAATGTTGAAGAATTGTTCCTAACATATTTTAGTTTTTCAAACACGATCTTGGAAATCCCGTTCTTCTAGAAGTCACTGAGCATGTTACATCTCCCGTGGACAACTACTTTGAAACCTTATATACATTTCTCTAAATCTGTTTTTTTTGTCATATCATTCTTTTTTTTATTTGTTATGTTATTATTGAATTTTTTTTTTGTTTGTTCAGTTGTTTGTTTGATGCTGCGGTGTTTTGTTTTTTTTTTTTTTGTGGTCATCTTTTTTTTCTTTCCGAGCACTATTTGCTTATTAACAATTTAGCATTGTTTAAAAACATCAACAAACTACTATATACTAGATCTGACCCCGAAATATGAAAAAAAAAAACCATGTACCCGCACGGAAAAAAAAATGTTTTTATCAAATTACGCTGGTGTACACCAAAAACACCACTGTGACAAAGTTTGCGTTACTTGTTCCATGCAAACATTTAAGCCAAGGACTGGACAAGCTACCTTGTAAAACATTAACAATCAGCGTTCGAAATGAACTTGCTAATTTACTTTTCGCGCGACGCAACGCAACATGCAGAGAAAGTTGTCAAGAAGGCAAACACGGAGTTGAGTGGTGCTTGACACTTGACTCCGAGCTCCTCTATACCCCCATTTGGGCCTTGCCGCTTGATTGCCATTCCTCTATACAACAAATTTAAAGATGAGATTTTGAGTATGCAGTCAACTATAATAAAAAAAAAAAAAAAAAAAAAAAAATAGTGTCTAAATGTTTCAGGGATTAACAAGATAGAGTGGGGATGAACGAGAACGAAAGACCATGGGACCAAGGACCACACAGATGGATGGTGATCGAGATGTTGTGTGTCACTGTGCTAGCCTAGGCCATCTGATCAAGAGTAGTGCACTAGCCCGAGCATAAGCAGTGATGTGTGTCAAAATCCAGTGATATTTGAGTATAAATAAGTGATCAGGAATAGCAGTGAGTGATTCCTTCTGTATCACGGCTTCAAGCATTGTGGAAATTACAAATTATTCCGGCAATCCACGGTCAAGACATGTCAACTGTGATCCACAATTCCATGTCAAGGCATTCTGTAAGTGTGACCAGTACGTCAAGCACTGCATGTGTGGTTCAGGAATTGCCAGTGATCCACAATTCCATGCAAAGTTCAAGTGTGATCAGGAATAGCACAATCTGTGTGTCAAACTCAAGTGTGATAGGAATTAGCAGTGATCACCATTCGTGTCAACTTCAAGTGTGATCAGGAATAGGCAGTGATCACCATCCGTGTCACTTCAAGTGTGTGATCAGGAATAGCAGTGATCACCATTCGTGTCATCTTCAAGTGTGATCAGGGAATATAGCAGTTGATACCATTCAATTCCATGTCAAGTGTGGTCAAGAACAGCAGTGATCATGGTGAGTTATTTGGTCATGTGTGAACACTAACGATAGTACTCATAGTTCATTAGTTTCTCAGTTCTGTTGGGCAAGTTAAGTAAGAGTAACATGTGTCTTCTCCGACTTGTTTTCAAAAAAGAATGAGGGAAGGTCTATTTTTGCGAAAGTTACTAAAGCCACATTTAAAATTCTGTTAAAAAAAGAAAAAAAAAAGACCCATCCTCAAGGCATATCTCGAAGTTTTAAGCAAATTTGAATTGTATGGGATTAAATGTTAGGGCTGTTAGGTTAGGTAAGGGATAAATTAACAGGTTTAGGGCTAGGGTAAGTAGCCACTTATGATCAATTTTATAGCCCATACAAACCCACGCATGGGCACTCCAAATTACATGAATTGGGGGGGTTGGGGGGGGGGGGTGTTTTTTTTTTTTGGGGGGGGGGGGGGGGGGGGGGAATCAATTTCAATATACAATCGCTTAATACAAATACAAGCCTAGCACTCCAAGAGTCCAAATTACCGATAAGGCCTATAAATCAATTTAAAACAGCTAGACCTATGTACAAGCAACGCAAGGCAATCCATAATTTAACGGTAAATACCCCATCTGTCCTATATACAAATCCACGGCATGCCGCTGGCACTCAAAATTATGAATATTACAAATTTAATCAATTATTTAGACCTATACATATGCATATCCATGCATGGCACTCCCAAAATTACAAGGATCCAATTTAGATATGTACAAATCCAAGCATGGCACTCAAAAGTACAATTAAAGTTTAATTTGTATAGGCTATGTATATACAAGTCCAAGCATGGCATGACCACTCCAAATTACAATTATCAATTAGCATGTGTACATTGTACAAATTCAACTTTGGCACTCCAAATTGCATTGCAAATTGTTACCGTGACAATCAATTAAAGCCCATTTATACAAATCCAAGCATGGCACTCCAAATTACAAGTAAATTAATTTAGTATGAGGCCTATTAATACATTCCAAGGCACGGCACAGCAATTGGCACTCCATATTACAATCATCAAGCCTGTGTGCATGACAAATCCAAACATGCAATCCAATTCCAAATTACAATGATTAATTACAGTAATCAATAAGCTAATGTACAAATCCAAGCATGGCATTTACAATTATCAAATTTGGTCTATGTTATGGCACTTTTATTAATTTAAACCTATACAAATACAAGCATGGTAATTCCAAATTAGTATTAGGCCTGAAAAATACAAATTTCAAGCCACCAAATAAGAATTAAAAAAAAAGGTATGTTCACGGGCGAAACTACAATTTTACCAAATCAAAATGTTCAACAAAAATATAGCCCAATACAAATGGAAAATTTAGTTTATGACATTCAATGTCAACATTTAAAAACAGTCCCAATTTGATAAACAAAAGCAACATTACACAATAATTAGGCCAATTCAGTTCATGTCACTTCAAACTCGCCTATGGTGAATGAACTTTAACTATCAAGTCCAATTATGCACATATAGGCTAAATTTATCAAAAGTCACATGTGGATACTAACAATTGAACTTGGCACTAGTCCATACACAATCTGCGGAGTTTTTTACATGGGTATTGGAAACAAATCGATCAAAGTACGGTAAAACAGTTACAGTATACCCAGTCATGATAACTTAACATAAAGCACTCTGTTTATAAATCCCATTCATGCATTTATACTAGTGCCAGTATGAAAAATTGAAGCACAGGCCCACAAATGTATAGAAGTCATAACACTGGGTACGGCACCCAAATCAATCATTACCATTACATAGCCTAATTTATCCAAATCTATTTTATCCAAATAAAATAATATGCCACTCATAGTAAAATACTTATGCATCCAAGTTACCAAAAATCACCTCTGACACCATCAACTGTTGCACAATCAAATATATTAGGCTTATTATTCAGTACAAATTTTTCTTGTTGTGGGGTGACACCCCGATAGAGGTTCCTCCCATTAATGATTTCAGAGCTGGAGTTAGGAGGACTGTTTTGATGTTTTTGTTCCTTGAAGCACATACCCAGCACGTTGGAATTCATGGTGGCAACTGCTCTCCGCCCTGCTCTGACAATTTCCCCAAACCCAAAAACCAGTTCTTCTCAGAAAGGTATGGACATGTTAACAAATGTTGAAAATTAGGTGTGAAACTGAAATGGGAAGTGTCTTCTTGTTGTTAGTACTCTACAAGGTTGGTGATGTCACACTCGAAAAATAAAGACAATAAAAAATAATATATTTTATTTTAATGAATGAACATTATGAAACATAGGTCTACATGATCAAGAAGGTCATCATCAACAAGCTATTTTTGTCCGAAGATCCCACGTGAAATCCGATTAATTTTTTTTAATTTTTTAGTTTTAATTATAAATATTTTAAAAAATTTTATTGTTGAAGTTTTTGACATATTTTATAAAGTTTTCCATAGAAAAAAATACAAAATAATAAGGAGGAGAAGATTAGTACCGTAATTAATTTGTTCTTGTCCCCCATGTTAAATCCACACCCCTCTGTGAAAAACACTGAGATCTTACTCTTGTGGATAGGAAGTTGTAGGATTTAACTCACAATTTGGATAATCTAACTATATGATAGTTGATACAAAAAAAAATAAGTATTTCATTTAATTGGCTTGTCCTTTTAGGGCCACTCCACCAAGTTGATTGATTGATCAGCACAGCGTATCCTTGGGCACCCTCCCAAATTGCTCAACACGGAGAAGATACATCATTTTTCAGTCAAACTGCCTATATCTTGCCATTTCTTCATTGCCAAGAGCATAAACTCTTGTGTTGCCTTTACCAATTCATCCAGGAGTGCCGTCGTGTAGTTCTCCACATGCAAAACACTTACTTATTTTGACTTGTTTAGCACCATCTTCATGTATTGTAAGGGCAGTTATATATTTTGTCCAATCTGATGCTAGTAATAGAAAACAAATGTCAAAGTTGACCAGATTCCAAAAAAAAATGATTGATTACTGGTAATTCTAAGTGTCATGCTTGGATTTGTACACAGGCTTAATCGGTTGTTAATCGGTTGGGGGTTAGTTACAACTTACAGTGGAGCTGAATTGATAATTCCATCTTCATTGGCATATTGACTGCATGATGCTATATACTTTCAAGTTCAGGTGTGCAATATGGCTACATCCTGATTACATGACAGGCAATATATAAAGGTTTTTTGTCATGATGGCTATATACTTTCAAGTTCATGTGTGCAATACTGGCTACATCCTGATTTACACTGACAGCAATATCATGTAAGGTTTTTTTTTTACAAGAATAGGTCATACCTTTAGACACTTGTCTACATGATTACCAACAAAAGACTTTGAAAAGTAGGCCTGTCTGCGCACTTGAAGCTTGTAGGGTGTTGTCAAGTCTTGTGATAAGTGGATTGATCTCCTTCTCAAGATTATGTGCCTTCTTCAGTTCTTGTGCCTCCCTATCCTACATGAATAAAAAAATGAATGCATCAAAGTGTGAATTTTTAAAACTATGCGTGTGGGGAGCTGCAGGGGCACAATCACAGGAATCTATAGATTCGCGCCAACATTTATAATTTGAAATACCGTACGACCAATTGACCACAAAAAAATGGAGGATTTGTGTAAGCTTTATTACGTCAAGTTTTATGGGAATCTGATTGGATTCCCGTCCTGACAAGTATCCCACGGGAATCAGATTCTGGGTTTCCCGTCGAAGTTGAGCCCTTGAGCTGAGACGAAGGTTTTTTTTTTGGGGGGGGGGGGATGTGACATTTTCAATACACTTGGTGCATTTTTTATTTTCTCTGCACTGAATGGTTGTGTTGTACAATCAATATGGTCAACAGTGTTCCCTCTAAGGCCATATGGCGCATAATTGGCCCAGCAAGTTGACAAATTGGCCCATAGGAATTTTGGAAAAAATAATGAAAATAATAAGCACATTTTTCTTTTTAGCTATCCATTGGTCCAATTTTCATGAAAAATTGGCACATTGGCCCAAGCTCAAAATCCTTAAAGTGAACACTGATGGTCAACATACCAATGCATCTGCCTGCTTGTGAAGCCCTTCAATTGTAACCATTTGATGCTGTGTTGGAGTGATTTCTGACATCAGTGATTGCGCAACCAACTCATATTCTTGGTCAACCGCTTGTTTCCGTAGCTCTTCTCCCTTCTCTTCCAATTCCTCCACTTTAGACATCAGTTGTTTTGTTTCTGCTATGAACTTGCTGAAATTGCTTTTGCTGCCATCATCACCCTAAAGTTAGAAAAAAACATGATCGGTCCATTGCTTGAATTATTAATGTTCCATTTCTGCCTCCTGCTGTGTGACAAAATTATGTACCGGCAGATGTACATTTTAATGTTTCCAAAAATGCTGAGTCACACTTGTATCCACATTGTTAATGATTTTCCTTCTTCTTTGCTCTCCTGTTTGGACTTTTGTAAAAATGCCTTGAAGGAAACTTGTTGTTTGCATGTGTATAAAGAATAAGTTTAAAACTGAATTTCACAATGTCATATTTTGATTTTTTTAATCACTAAGGGAATCTACACTATTTTCATTAGATAAGATAAAAAGATATTGTCTTTTTTTATCCTAGTTGCTGACAAAGGCTTTTTAGAAAAGCTAGAAAAAATGCAGTTGACAAACTGCTTAAATCCACAAACTTAGCCTGTGAAGTAAAATGCAATATAGTATTAGAGGGTCAGGCCTGATGTTTTAATTCTAGCAGGATCTTTATCAAAGGCAAGCTGACAACATAACATAGAAACTAGATACATATTTTTGGAAACAGGCAACACCTTATATTGAAATTTCAGTGGTTAGTTGCATAAAATATTATATTCTACCCCCTTGCAACTAACATTGCAATCACATTAACTATATTAAAATGTACCTGTTCTGCACAGTACTCGGCAATTGATGTCCCAAGACGCTCCAAGTCATGCTCCAGATTTTCATAGAACTTATGCCATAACCCAAGACTAATATGCAGTCTGGGTGGGCACACCTGTAGATAAAAATGTTTTTATTTTATCCAAATGAAGCCTCAAATATAATAATTATAAATGTTATTAACCAAGTTCTTCCAAATTAAATGCTTTTAAACTAATTTAAATTGATTGATCAAATGATCAGATGACCAAAATGTTTTAATAAAAAACAGTAAGTAAACAAAAGGGTTAAGGTTGCATTTTATCCAAACTTTTCCAACAAGATGTTCAAACAAAAAAAATGATTTCTTTGAAACTTGTATCAGTCTCCTAAGCATTATTTTGTAAAAAAAAAATCATTTGTTAAGGTTTTCCAAATTATAACAACAAAACAATGCAAATCAATAAATTGTACCTGTTCAAGTGGAATGTTGAAAAACGGTTTGTGAGAGACGCTATGGTTTGCCCGCTTACATTCCGGTGTGAAGTTGCCAGCTTGGACTTTAGAGAAATCTGCCTCAATTGTGTCAATGGAGCGAGGTTCCACATCCTCTTCACTTCTGAGACAATCCTTATTAATATGGCAGGAAGTGCATGGATATGTGGCTAAAAATAACAAAAACAAATAACATCCCTGATTTTAATGTGACACATGTACATAGCGATAAATAAAAGGATTGCTTCAGGGTCATTTTCAAGGTTTGAAGAAAGTAAACATGTAAAGGGCTCTTTACGTGAGACGTCAGATCTGCACATTCAGGACAATCTGGATTTTGGAATTGCCACATTCATGCGAATTAATGCAGATCTAAAGTCCTGTGTAGAGACTGGAGAGCTCCACTAACATTCTATAAGAAGAAAATTAAATTTTGTATTTCTTCCCCTCAGTACCCCATCCTAGACCAGCCACTGCACAAAAAATAAAATGACACAATGTTTATCATATGACTTTTATTTGTGATTAAATTGGTGTGTGTAATCTGACCGTATTTCACAAAATGCACCTTAAGTGATGAGCAAACTTTTACTAATGCAAGAAGTTTTTAATATTTCACGAGACAAATATTACCTGAAGCTCCTTGGAGACCCAACAGTTTCCTTTCTATTTCATAGTCACCACACAGCCAAGGTACAATTTTTTTCCCCCTGAAAAATAATTGGCAATAATTAGACTTTCATGCACTATTCTGGAAGACAAAGTCATAACACTTTTAACTCCAACATTAAATTTAGTTGATGACCAAAAATTACTACATGGACTTTACTGAGATTGATTATTGCTACCGTACATATTTGTGGGTAGTAAGATGGTCATATCAAATGGAGTGAAGATTCACTACAATATTAATGCTGATTAGCTCAGGGTAGAGCACTAGATTTGAAATCTAGGGTCACCGGTTCGATTCCGGTATCAGCTTACACTGTAGTTCCTCTTTGCTCTTCTGGAACATAATTAAAAGTTAATTTCTTACCGCCATGTTGCACTTTGTAGTCCATTGATTTCATTGATGTATCTGTCCAAGGCAATATGTAGATTGGCCACAGACTCATCAGCTGCATAAACACAAAACACTGTTGTGTTTGTACTTGAATTTGTCTTGGTCACATTCACAACTTGATAGTAAAATTTGGTGCTTCCACCTCCCTTATCGCCACCTATCTTTATCCAGACTTCGTCTTCCGGAGTGCAGTCCCACACTAGTTGGTTCAATCTACAAGAAAAAAAAATGTGACAAATGCTAATTTACTACATTTAACCAACAAAGATGAATGTTAGCAAAGACAACAACAGATGATGTTTGAATTAAATATACATGTACTATAAATTTTACAGGCTATTGAAGTTCTTTAGAAAAAATGACTTCAAATAATTACTAAACAATAAACATTATTATTAAGACCCTGATTATATAATTTAAAAACGATAATATAATGTTAGAGGGCCTGACGTTTGCCTTTGATACAGATCCTGCTAGGATCGAAACGTATGGCCCTCTGACATTATAAATTGCATTTTACTTTACATGCTAATTTTGTGGATAAGCAGTTGGTTAACAGCATTTTTTCTAACTTCAATTTAATAACGAAAAAGCAAAACAAAACATCAACAATTCCTTAGATCTAAATGAACAAACCTGTCCAGTTCATCAAGTGTGTGCATGATGTGGCCGGTTAGGTCAGGGAGCCATACCATTGGAGCCAGTTTGGATATCATCTCTTGATTCTCCTTGACCATGAAAGGCAGCATGTCGCAGCAAACCCCATCCCCCAAAATCTCTCTCTTGCATTCCCTTGTCTTGCTCTCCGCGGCCATTGTGATATTGTATGCTTTGAGCCATCTGTAAAAATCAAATCTGTCTAAATAATATTCAGCTTCACATCTACATTTTGTAAACAAATATGACAGGTTTTTAAAAGGGAACATATAACAGACACCAACTTCACCGTAATGTCTAGGGATGTCCATTGTTCTGCTCTCTGCAATAATGAAAATTCTTAATCGATTTGATCAAACATTTGAGAAAATATTTGCCGAATACGATGACACGATTCACTACCCTAACTTCTAATCTTGCAACTTAAAAATTGGAGAAATGTCAGATTTTAAATTTGTTAATTTTTGTGCACATTAAAAGATGTCAACTGCTTATTCAACTCTAACCAAATTTGAAGAATTAGAGAAGCTATTACATGTATATCTTTTATCTTTCTTTTAATTTAATATATTGTATATATATATATATATATATTTAAATTTTAACTTGAATTTGCATGGCACTAAAATGTGGAAAAACAATGTGACGTTACATTTTAAGTTTTCTCATCACGCTCCACGACCATCCAAGTCTGGCTTTCAATGCCAATTCATGGCCAGGTGGTATCCTGATCTTTAAGAGTCCACTGGAGTGCAATAATTGCTGAAGCTCTGCACGTGTCTTCCCCTTCAGTAATGCCGCTACTTGATGGAGAGCTGCCTCTTCATTGCAGTCGCTGCTGCTTATTTGAAGGATGTTGTCATTTATTTGTTTGGTCCTATTTCTCACTGTTCTCTCACACGCTTTATTACTTGCAACTTTTGGTATGACCACCTTCTTCATAACCAATTTCTGTAATAAAATGTGAAAGAGAGCATAGAAAATAAAGTTGTTTCATATTAATTATATAGCCAAGCAATATGATACTATCATAAGTAAGATGCGGTGAATGTCCTTTCTTTGTTCTGTACATTGGACAAATACAGAGCTACAAATGCTATGCAGTTTGACATGCATGAGCAAACAAATTATACTGGTGCTTTTAAAAATTTTTTTCTTGACAAGTTTGATAACTCAAAATTAGCGTTGGCACATTGATTAAATCATGCAGTTCGATGTTTTTATAAAAGTTATCTATCTATATAATTGTATGGTAACTAACAAACACAGGTCTTAATTTAATCCTGTATTGCTGGTATAAATCATTTGAATGAAAATTAAAATCCATACACCATGCATTGAATTTTATAAATCCCAAACTTTTTGTTGCTCAGTTGTCACAATAACTGTTTGATCTGCAAATTTCAATTGGTCCAAAGTAACAATTATTTACATAATTACAATTACTCACTGGCCCTCCAGTAGGGAGCTCAACAGTTTCCGATTCTTTTAGCATGCCACGGAGGTGCTGCTGCTACTTTCTTCATCTTCTTGTTGGCGGTACTGTTTTGTCTTTATTGACTTGCAGTAGCTTGTCACACGCTTCATCAATCAGTCTAGCCTCCTGCTCTGCATTTCTCCTCCTTCCTGTCCTCCTACTCGCTGCACAATGGCGGGTTTAGCCCCTTCCCGGCTCTTGTTTTTTCATACGATGACAAATACCGATGCCCTTGCAACGCCTCCGGTACGGCGGGTCATGGTCACTCCATATGACGATTGGTCGTCGTTTTTTCTTCCAAAACCAGCCTGGCAAGATAGGCACATGTACAATGGGTGGATGTCGCTATCCCTTGTTACATCTATTCTGTACGTTTCCAAGATTTTGGCAACATGTTTCTTTTTATCTACACCATAGTGTGTTTTGGATTTGGGTTGTTTTATGCATCGCTGGCCACATATTCTACATAGTGAAAGTAGCGCAAGGTTGTGTGTATCCATCTTGTCTGGGGATTAAAAAAATGGGTACAGAGATTAAAATGAAAGATAAAAAAGTAAGATGTATGGTAGGTGGCAATTAAACATGAATCCAACAATAAAGTAAATTACCAATTAAAACAGACATCGAAAATGTTTTCTCTGTACAATTCAGTGTTTACTTTTTTGAATTTCTTTAAAACAAAATTCAACTACTTATTTTCATCAGAATCATCTATTTTTTAAAACAAAAATTGTGTATCCTTCCACTTTATTAATTTTTTTCTACGGTAGTCATAAATCAAGATATCAAGTTCATGGACTCTGTACAGTGTTTCTTTACATACTGCTTTAAAATCTTTGACAACAAATGGTCTTGCTTACCTTGCTTAGCAATTTGTGAATCAGTTTAGTTATTACATAGAGTGTTAATTACTACAGTTTAAATAATAGTGATACCACGAAAAATTCTTTTTTTAGTAAACTACGTAGCCAAATTTAGCAACCTTATAAAATTCACTGTATACCTTTAAAAATAACCCCAACCAAAGTTGGCCTAGCATCTCTTGCATTTTAAAAATAAAGACCCATCCCTTTATTTCTATCTTGGATATTACTACTTCCCATGATTAAGTCAAGCATTGGCCCCCAAAGAAAAAAAACCCTCTTTTCAACACGACACATGGTTCAAACGAAATGTTTGATGCACCACCGTCCACTGACTATGCTATCATAAGAAGCATTGCACACCGACCGATCCCTGTGAATCTGATACGCACGACTCCCGAATCGGAAGTCGAGTTGTTGCCTGATTTAGCAAGTGAATGATCATAAGTTATTACATCAGAGCTGCGAGCTTAACTAATTAGGTTAGAATGATTCCAGTCCCTTAATGTTACATCGTATGACATAATATTTTAGGCATATAAACACTTAAATTAGTTCAGAAAATTGGATTTCATATCGAACACTCACCAGATTTCGCATGAGCTTCCCCTCTGTCCGGCGAATACGGTGACTCACAAGCGATGAATATCAGTCTTGGCGCACTTTTACAACATTGATTTTCGAAAAAAAAATGCAAGCTACGGTGAAACCAAATATACTCTTAGATATCATTTTGTTATGTTTTCTACTCGTATGGTTGTTGTTTACTTTTATAATTTATTATAAAGTATGATTTTGACGACATTTTTCTGAATGTTTATTTCGCTAATGGGCGCCGCCATTTGGATTTGAAGTCTCGCGAATTCTCGAAGCAGTTGGAATGCAGATTTGCAACTGGTAGTGCCGCGAGGGCGAAAATGAACATCGTGTGCAGATATACCGGCGTTTACTTTGTAAATGGAGTGGGAACAGCAATGCGAGATAAAGACGTTTGGCAAAAGACGGGTATTCATGGATCTTTATCACGTTACTCAAAGTGTTTTTATGTCCAAAATACCACCTGGTATCGCGAATGGTAGGAAAATTCAATGAGCAACTTCAGGGTCTGAAGGGGCTGGGCGTGCTAGCTGGACACGGACCCTCTATACATAGATTGTTACACAACCTAAAAAACTGTATATTAGAGTGAAGGAACCGACGGAGTCTAGTATGATCCAACAAAATATCCTTCCGGAGACAGCTGTGTACAGAAGTTGTATCTCAGATTCCGTTGTAATGGACATGACATTAAGAGGTCTTTCCACGGCATCTATTTTCCATTTCTTTTGGTTAGCCACTATACTACAGTTTCATTGCTGCAAATCTTTCCAGAGTTTTTCTTTTATATCATCATTACAGTGATTTTGGTCTGTGATAGTTTGTTACTATCACATGACAGGAAAAGAAACAAATGATATCTGAATATAATACGTGAATAAACATGTATAATGATTAAAGATGATCTTGACCTTAATGCATCACTATATCATAGATTTGTTAATCATATCATAGTAAAACCATCTCAAATTACTTTGTTTCATGGGTTGAAAAATTGAAAGAAATCACTCCTATGGGATTTACACCCATTAAACTTAGTGTTTGTTAGAATTTAGTAATATCATGATGCCTTTGTCAACTTATAATGTTTGACATTTTCTGAATATTTCAACTACGGCAATAATCATGAATCTAATTAAACCAATGTACCAAGTGATATGACAAATCCAAACAACAGCGAGATTTCTTTTCATAGTTTAACTTTCATGTATTGCTGCAATCATCTTTAAAAGCTAGAGTTCAACTTAAAAACACTCGTCTATTAACCGAAGGAGGTGGGGGGTCCCCCGCATGTTTTCCCGGCTTTCTAAACCCCCTTTTTGGATGTAATTGTCAACTGACATGTTCCGCTCCTTTTTAATCTAAAACAAACTCCCCTATCTAAAAACCAAACATCACCGAGGTTATAGTAGATACAAGGTGATCCCAAGTGATGGATTAGGGGTGGCAACCACCCCCTCGTGAGAGAAGTACCAACATGCTTAACACAACACAGGAACATCACAACACTTGATTTTGGTCCAATATATACTATGGTTCCCTCTTCTTTCCATTGATACCAAATAGTACCAACATTCCCCAGCTTAACGTCACATGTACGTCCATAAATTTCGCATTGGTCATGAACTGCCAATTTTCCATAGAGACACCAGTGAAAAATCCAATTTGTTCGCCCAAAAAGAGTAGGAACTTCAGATTTTTCATGCGGTTTTTGACTTCTACTTACTGATGGGAAATAACTAGTTTTTTATATAATGAAGCATTTTAGTGCTTAATAGGTGTTTAGTCGCTACAATTGCGAAAATCATTTTTCCACCTATATTCATTATTTCCGTACTTTTCGTCCTCAACATAATGACGTCATGGTGACGTCATAATAGGGATGTTGGTACTTATTTTGGTACCGATGGAATGAAGAAACTCTAAGCTATCCTTTGGTATCATATTTCCAGGAATCGGGTGTTCAGTAACGAAAATCACAAGGGTGGTAACCACCCCCCCCCCCCCCCCGTTTTTTTTTTTTTTTTTTTTTTTTTTTTTTTTTGTAGACGAGGGTTAATAACTTGATATTGATCGTTTTTATTGTTACATGTATCTATTGTATGTTATTCCGTGAATGTTAAAAAGTTAGAGGGTCGTCGAGTGCCAAATTGTGTAAACACTTATTTCAATACGGAATAAATCGCAATCTCATCATAGTGCGCAGTTCACACTCCATAGAAAAACGTTTTACACAAATCGGCACTCGCCAGTGGTGGAAACAAGTTAACTGCGGAAAAAAATATCGTGTCCGGGACGGCATCCGCTTCAAGTCTGTAATTGATCTTAAATCTTTGAAAAGAACCAAAACAAAAACAAAACTTTCCATAGCTATGGAACTACATTATAGGAGTTTGCAAGAGCTATGTCAACATTTCATTGAGAGTTTAGTGTAAACATATCAATACGATTGACGACTCTGTTCCGAGTATGAATTAAACACGTTGCTAACATTGTCAACGCTATAAATACGTGGTGGCTCCATGGTAACAAGGCGTATTGGAAAAAATGAAAAATAAAACGAAACAATTAATAATTCTGTGTACGCAAGTCTGTAGATGCTAAACCTACCTACATTTGCATATGGTTTGATGGCAGTCAAAATGTCAGGGCGCGAGAGGGAGGCAATTAAATTTCTTCTTCTCTCACATTTCCTCTTCACGTTCCACGTTCTACATTAATAACATTTATACTTTTCAATCACTTACACGTATAACCAACATTTCGTGAGCTGAGAACTACAACGTTCTAACTGACATTTTTGGTTTGGTGAGATAACAATAGTTTTTAAATTTACATTTACTAAGTTTTGAAATTATATGTTTAGGTTTTCAAAATGTAAATTTGTATAACTTTTTTGGGCACTTTGAAGGTCCATATCTCAAAATGAAAAAAATGCGTTATGCGTGTCACTTCATTCAAAGTTTTCGACGATTCTATTCACTTTCGAGAGCCTATAATCCTATATATATGCTTTATCCAGGAAAATCAATATGACTTTTACGTGGTGTGGATTAAGGCCAATATTTTTTTGCATCGCCCTGCTGAATAACGTTTGCCATTCATAGAATTTAATCCGTTCTTTGATGTGAACCAGTAACATGTCAATATTAATTGAAGAAACGTGTGTTGTATGACATGTATGCGTATAAATAAGAGAGCGTGAGATATTGATCGGCGGGAGTTCTTGAAGCGAAAGTGAGCTTGCTAGATTCGAGACATGTTAGAAACTAGCAATCGAAACATACCTCCAGACGACTATTATATTCGGGAATGGTCTGTTGTGAGCTGTTTATCTTGCATATACGCAGGGCAGTTGGAATTGCCACTCTTTTCCACCGCATGTTCTATGGACAAGCACCAGATCTCCTCAGCCAGCTGCTACCTGAGCTGCTTTCAGTTGATCCTCGCCTTATGCGCTCAGTCAGGTCTCATGACCTTGCTGTGAAAGTCCTAAGGTTCAACTTGGCCTCCCACAGAAGATCATTTCTCCCATTCTCTGTAGGCTTATGGGATGTCCTTCCTGCTCATATAGCATCAAACCACGACTTGCAGAGTTTCAAAAGGGAGGTTAATCGCTATCTTGGCGCCAATCCGTCAGCTTTACTAATTAGATAACTGCTGTTAATGTCTAGATTAGCCATGACATAAAAAAAAAAAAAATACGATTCTTTATAATTTTTCAGTACCATTTTGGATACATATCGTTTATGATTTTAACGTTAACGGGAACAAAGGCCTAACTTTTTTTCTTTAAATAAAACCACCAGATGCCCTTGCCATATTCGCATGCATCCAAGTAACAACAATTCAATTGGAAATAATTGCGATTAATATGTACCCAGAGTGACAGTCGCTGGCCGAGGAGCTTGCACGGGTGTCTTTTTGATATATAACATCTCTTCTTTTGTAATGAACTTATATATTTAGCATATGCAAAATCAACTTTCATTGTTGGTATCACAAATATTATTATCTAACTTTGATTCAAGAATATTGACAATATCATGTCCTTGGAATTCACATTTGACCCGTAAAAATGCCATTCTGTGACACCATAATTTTAATATTTTGAATGCAGTCCTCTATGCGCCACACAAGAAATAATCATACGCTGTAGCATTCAGCCTGACATCCTTATATGTTTGTCTCTTTACTTTCCATTTTGATTCAAAGGCGATGTTACGATCACAGCAGGTGTCCTCAATCCTAAATATTGAAACGTTTATCTGCAATACCAGAACAATTGTATATAATAATGTATCTACTCCGCTAGATCTTTGGCTTTTTAAATGTCGGTATCGACACTTCTCCTCCAAGTTAAACCATACTCTCGACAATATGTATCAAGAACCTTGTCATTCTCAGCTCACGATTTCTGAATACATGTATACATATTTTTTTTTCAATTTAGTGATGGCAGTTTATTTGCACTCCTACAGAGGTTACAGTGCACGGGTACACTGTATTATTATTACGCTAAAGAGCTCTAGATGGACGACGATATGATATACATCCACTATAGTATTTTTATATATTTGTATTGTGTTACATTAGGTCAACGAACTGCCTTCCACAAATTGTTTATCAAGGAAAACATTTATCAAGTAATGAAAATGAATAAAACCAAAACAGATAATAAACTCTCAATTATGGTAAACCGTAAACGTAAACATGATTACAGCTGTAACTGCGCCAATCATTTGTGCCTGCTGTGAAGTGTGGTTTGAATCTGTGTATTTTACATATAAAAGAAGAAATGTACAGGTGAGGTTACATCAATGTTTACAAACGCAGGTTAGCACCTGGTCTACTGACATGTTAGAGGTGCGAATAATATGCCCGTACAGTTACAGCATTCAATAGCGTTATCACGCTTGATTGAAAGCGAATTTTAAAAGCACAAGCCCTGCAGATGCTCACGCATACGGCCAGGCAGTGCTTTGTTCGTTGCCCGGCGTTGACGTCACATGTCACCTCATCTATACAAAAGACTCGCTTGAAGTTTTAATATAATTATATACATTTGTAAATAGTAAAGTGTTATTCACTGCAATACATTCCGAGTAACATTTTGACTTCAGTTCATTGTACATGAATTGTTCATGTACATGTACTTTCTTCTTGATTATAATGTATTTCACCATGTTTTCTAATTACTTACTTCTTGATTATATTGTATTTCACCATATTTTCTTATAACTTTCTTCTTGATTATAATGTGTTTCAAAATTATGTTCTTATTATTTGTAATGTGAATTGGAGGCCACAAAGAGACTAATCCTCGTCCCTCTAAACAACTGCTTCCCTGACCTCACATTCTCCAGTGTCAATGATCGGAATAATCATGACATTATCTTCGTCTTCTGATTCATCTTCGTCTTGCTCCTATTTACTCTCTTCGTCTTCTGGCATTACCGTAGGCTGTCCAGTAGATTTAGTCACAGGAGAGTTTGGCTCAAAGGCTTCATTAACTGCTTCATTTGAAGTAGTTGACTGGAGGCCTGGAATCTCGGAATTATCATTACCAACTTCCTCCCGTATAGGAACTTCTTTGTCGTCACCATTGGTAATTACCATTTCATCACTAGCCTGAGAAGAAATTAACTGTTGTGATGTTTCGTCATCCGGGCTTAAACTTGTTGCTGGTCCATTCTGAGACGACTCCCCTTTCATGAGAACGTTTTCATTTGACTCCTCCCCTTCCATTATTCGATCTGCTGCATTCATAAGTTCATCTTTTAATTCAGCCTCCTCTTCATCCAAGCTCCCAGTATTTTCGTTTTCTTTAATTACAGTAGCCTGATCAGCAGCTTCATTTGTGGACGATTCTGATTCAAAGGACGCATTAACTCCTTCCGTAGCGCTTCTGCGATCGCTGTTTGTTGAAGTTGTTTTGGATTCGCATAACTCATCTTCAATAACAATGGCTGCTGATTGGACCTTACGCTCCTTCTCTTTTGTGTCAATGTCAGAGACAGTATTGACTTCTCCTGTCGGCACGGATTTCATCGGCAGAGTAGCGCTGAAGTCTACATCGCTATATGGTGACTTCGATGGGGATGAACTTGACGATATTCCTGTGCTGGCTGTCTGAAAACGTTGTGTTTGGCTTGGGCGGCCATAGCAGAGAACTCCAATGTAAGGACGACAGCTCTTTCTGACGTCATCCTGGCGCAAGCAGAATAAAATAAAGACAGCAACTCCTTGAAAAGAGTTGCACAAACAAAAGATAAGAGAAAAGGCAAACGCTGCATCTTCAATGGCAAACAATCCAAATACCCAAGTCAACCCCATCAATATTGATATGGCGAAAGCATTCTGCAATCTCTGAGAGATCTTTCTGGCGGTAGACTGACGGGTTACATTACCTCCAATATTTGCTTTGCAAAGACGATACATGACCATTGCAAAGGTAACGAAGTTATGTAAACGAATGGCAACGATTGGTAGGATAAGGCCATAGTACAAGGGTGGTCCAGTCGCCACAAAACAACTGTAGATAAAAAAATAGGTAACATTATAACTGTTGTGATAAATACGCAAGTGGTTGTACACAAAAGCAAACAAACATATACAAAATAAAATAAAACTAGAATTTTGCGGTTTTGGCTTTCGCGCTCTCTATATTCATAGAATATAACACGTGTGTCACCTTCAACCACACTACCTATCAGGTTGACCTTTTGATTGACGAGGGTGACAGTTTAACGCTAAGTGGTCTTTACAGTTTAGCTAGCTTTCCACAAAAAAGTAAAGAGCCATTTATCAACAAAAATAATTTTGAATTTTGATCAATATTATTATAATTATCTAGGAAATCACTTAAAAGTTACAGTAATAAAATGTGTTATTTTGTGCAAATAGCAACAAAGAAGGCACAATTTTCTCTGTTTCATATGAAGCATTATATCGTCGCTGGGCGGGAAAACCTCATATGTAACTCCAGAGGTCAAATACAAAACCTCATATGTAAAAAGTGGGCCCAAATGCTAAAACCTCATATGTGCATTTTGGTCACATTGGGTTCTAGCTTGAATTTCATGCCAAATATATTAGTAATCATATTGCACTTTATTTCGGAATCTGGAGTAAATAATTACCTAAATATATTTAGAAAGGAAAACCTTTCTTGTGCATTGCATTACAGCAAATTATTTAGTTTTTGGTGTCTCTCGAAAATGTTACATATGAGGTTTTGTCATGTAACCGTTTTTACTACATGTGAGGTTTTGCTTTTAAAGGTCAAATGCACATATGAGGTTTTCCCGCCCAGCGACGATATCCAAGATACCTTATTTCTTTCCAAAATTTCACTAGAATCCGATATACTATAATTATTAATTTAATTGTGCGCATTTTAAGCACGGGCGTAACCAGACCTGAGGCCTCCGGGGAGGTAAGCCCCAAGAGGCTTCACGATTTCTGTACCAGCTTTCGGGGGATGATTAGTGTGCAAGCGTCTTGCTGCGAAGGCCTACACGGGTGGGATCCAGAAGCTCCGTGTTTTGCCATTTTAGAAGGTAGAAAGAAGTGCCTCAGAGCACAAATTTAACAATAAATTCGTTTGAAGCTACAATAAATCTTTCCTTTAATTTTTTTCTTCTTTCATTTTCCTCTTCTCTTTTCTCTTCTTCCCCCTTTTCTTTCTTTTTCTCTTTCCCTTCCTTTTCTCTTCCCACTTTTCTCTCTTCCCCTATCTCTTCTTCTCTCTTTCCTCTCTTCCTCTTTCCCTTTCTTCTCTCTTTCGCTTCTTTTCTTTCTCTTTTTCTTTTCTTTCTCCCTTTTTCCACTTCCCATTTTTTGCTCCCCTTCCCGATTTTTGTGTCCGGGGGGCAGCTTGCCCTACGGCCCCCATTGGTTACGCCACTGATTTTAAGAGCCCACAAATTACCGTAAAACGAAACAATGCAAGCAAACAGACAAACAAAAGAAACAAAAAAGCAAACAAACAAAATAAGAAACATTTTGTTATGTTTGTAGCATCGTAAAGGAAAAGAAGTCAGCGAAAATATTTTGTAGACCAGATTAGAAAAATGAAAGGCTTGTAGGCTTGTATTGATATCGAAATCTCCGGCTGGACGGTGAGATTGGTAGGATCGAGGGTGAGGTTAGTGTCCCTTTGAAATAATTACCTGATACTTGTATGTTTTGTCTTTAAGATGTGCCATAGTACCGACTTCAGATACTTACTACTTCAGCTCAATGGGGTAATTATGATACCCTGCGCCCAAAGTTATCGCTGACACAACCAAAGGAATTCCTGTTTGGTAAAGAATATTTTTACCATGATAAAATACACTTTGGATGGAGAATTTATATATTGCAATGTACAATGACTATTAAGGGGGGGGATTGGGGGTCTGCATTTGGTAAATAATTGTTCCATTTACGAAAATGAGATAATGCAATTGCTTAATTGTGTAGATTGTAATCTACAAAATGCTTTTTATTCGATCGCAATCGGACATTCGGTTCCCGAGATATGGCTGATCAAAGTGAAGCAGTGTACGCGAAATTTGCCAAAAACGCATAGTCTCCTATACTTTATCATGTGAAAAATTTAAATGGGTTATATTTAAGATATTTTAAAAGATATTATTTATATGCCATTTAACACATTTATTTTGGCTAAGTCGAAGTAAATAAATACTCATATTATTTGGTCCATAATTTAAAGTAATTAAATGTACTGGGTAAGTGATTTTTTATCTATTTTATTGTTTTCTCACCCTGCGATATTTAAGAAAATTATTTTAAAAATTAATTACAGGACAATGGATGCACCGATTTCGATGATTCTTTCATTAATAATTATGATAATTCAGTGTAAAATTAAATTTAAAAAAAAATCCATATTTCACATCAAAAGCGCCCTCAATTTTGTCTAAATGTTTCGAGGTCTATAACTCGTTTCGTTAAATACGCAAACAACCAAAACGAAAACCAACGTAACTAGAGAACGCTACATGCTATGTACATGAAATTTGGCACACATATTGAGCATATATAGGGCTAGTGAACCACGATTTTCAAAATTGTGTTCCAAATTATAATTACGCCATGAAATTATGTGATTGGTCGATTGCCGGTTACCATGGCAACGGTATCAAAAATCCGGCTTCATGGTTCACTGCGTATTTACCCCCTGCACATGCCACCCAAGTTTCGTCCCAGTAGCTTGTTTAGTTATTTAGTTACGTTCGTTCTAGTGTTTAGCCAATCAGAGGCCTTACGTGGTTACCATGGCAACCAGAGCAAAAATTGACATGAATTTTAAAACTTTGTGACATGGGCTACAATATGATGTGTAACATGTATATACCACTATTTAGGAAAATTAAGAAAAATCACTTCAAAGTTCACTGCTTCAGACCCCATACCCCTCCCTTAAGACCAGTCTCGTTCGGTGACTTACCCCACGCCACAATGGATGCTTTTAGCAGAAAGTTCTCTGGATGTGCATCGAATACTTTGACTATATTTAAGTACAAGTTGTGAGCTTCTACTCCCATCCACATTAGACTAGCGAGGGTCAGGAAGTGCAGCAGTGTTGCCACAAATAAACATCCACCTCGAGCTGATGTTTGATCAATTCCAACCAAAAACACAAAGTAGAGGAAGAACAGAGCGACACAGAGTTGGATAAGAATCTTACGGGGAATTGCATTGATCCCTGATCGCAAACGTCTATAATTGTAATAAATAAATAATGATAACAATTAAATGATCATAATAATATGTGTTCATCATCTCTTTATTAAATTATCAAACATGATTCAATAAAGGAAATACAACATTAAAAGCCCAGTATAGCCCAGGACAAGCCATATTAAACGACATGCAGGGCAAATAGCATGGATTACAATTATTGCATGCATTATTAACATGATTAATAAACATGGATAATACTTAATATACACGTGAACATTGATACAAGACGAAGGTACACAACGAAAATTTACGGTAAAACAGGCCATTAAAAAGTTGGAAATTGCTCAGAGAGAAAAAAGATAACTTGTAGGAGATTGCACTTATCCCAACGAGAACAGTTACCTTGGGAAATGAAACCCCTTGACCCGATTTTACTGGCAAGGTATGAGACTTCATAACTATTACCCTTGATATCTCCAATTATAGGAGCGTATTTGTTTGTTTTGTACGAATGCGCAGCATCAATGCCCGTCTCAAATGGAACAAACTGCTCTAAAATAAAAAATACGACTTTGTTGCCAGAATATGCAGATGTCGGGTTTTAACTCAGTTTGAGTACACTCCGTGGAAATATTGGATCAATTTGAAAAGCCATCATAGTCGGGAATATCATGATAAATCTTTGTGTCAGAATTGTCGTAAGACAGGCCAGATTGGGCAAGTTTAACAAAATAATTAAGAATGTTATTGTGGCGCCAAGTGTAGTGACCCTGATTTAACTGAACAGGACAGTCATTAAGAGTATGATGAAGGGTTTCGGTGTTAGAACACTATTTACATTTATTAGTAGTAGATCTACCCCATCTGTGAAGATTAGCCAAGTTATTGAGTGAGTCGCCAAGAGCATTTATTTTGTCGTCAGTTCGTGTTTACGTTTACACCAATGATGTTTTTTTAAAGCTAGACATTTCTAACCTTAATGTAGGTGGTTTTTTTTTAATCTGATTAATTGTAGACTGACAAGAGAACATTTTGTGAGTAGTTTATATAAATTTAAGAGGTGGTGTAATTTGCACTCGATGGGTAAACAAGTGGAGTGGGCAGTCATATATGGAATGGATACGGGTGTAAGACTGGTACTTCCAAATCAAGGGCCAACCGGTTGCAAGGAACGTGCAAAAATTTGGATCTTTGGGTGATTAAGTCAAAGTACCCACAAATACGGGTTATTGTACTAAAAATGCTAAATTTTAGAAACATAGGTCTATGAGTGAAGTGTTGCAAAATGTTCTAAAATGTTTCGATCTTTGCGTGACTTGGTAAAATAAACAATTGGTAAAATAAACTTTGGTAAAATAAACAATGGTTCTTTAGATGACAACGATGCTGAAAACACGGGTCTTAACAGCTTTAATTACGCGTCACCGGAACAAAAATAATTGTGTGTAAGTTTAACAATAGAGTTATTATCTCGTTCTAAACTTAACAAATCAAAACAAAAACAAATTTTGCAAACTTTCAATTTCTAATGAATAAAGAATATTAAACTAAACCAACAACAAAACAACATGTGTTAACTGATGCGGACAAAGCACTTACCTAAAAACAAGGAAAACGGAAATCGTAAGAAATAGAGCACACATCGACAATCCACACCCAATCTTGCTCAAAATATCAAGAGCTACATGGGAATCATCGTATGAAATATCCTGTAAAAAGTAATTATGTAATTGGTTATTTCAATAACAATTTGTCACCTTTTGACATTTCCTGTGTACGTTCGTTTGAATAGAAAGGTTAAAGGCTTTCAATTTAATATGTTTTTGTTAAGATATAAATAAGAAATTATGAAATAAAACAACCGATAGACGTTAAATCAACGGTTTCCTCATAGTTTACATTTAACAATATTAACGATCGAGTATGGTTACGCCTTGCAAATCCCAAATAACAATCTGAATGAGCCCGTTATAAATATAATTTTTTCTTGAAGCTGTTATTTATTTGGCTTTTAACCAAATGACAAGAATATACAAGAATAAATTTCAGGGATTTAAATTTAATCCCCTATGATTGCAGTTAGGGACAAATCAAATAGATTTAAAATTATATCCTTTTTTCCTTAGATTCAATCATAATAGATTTGTATTCAAATCTGACCTGATTTGATGTTATTGCAATAAAGATAAAATTAAATCCTAACATTGATTGTTCCTTAAATACAATCTTAAGGATTAACTTTAAAATCCCCGAAATTTAGAGTGTAAGGCAACGCGAGGATATTTTCTGCAGGATACAAACTTCTCTAACTTTGCTCTTGATTGGCTGCAAACACCTGCCGACAACGTTTGAGACGTTTCATTGGGCAAACAAGTGGAAAAGAAAACGATTGGATTTTATTTCGGGCAAGACACAAAATACGAATTCACCCCTTATTATTACAATAATAGTGGCGTTTTCGGGTATTCCCTTCAGGTGTAATTTAACTAATGGTAGGCATGCCAAAAAATACGAAAACGGTGAGGGTTTTTTTTGCTGAAAATATTATTTTAAAGTTTTCTCTTAAAATGAGCAAGCGGAAGTGTCACTTAAAATTCGGATTTTGCACAATGTAAAGCTTCTATCAAACACATTACTTCGAAATGATTAAGCTGAGGATAATTTCTTTGGTACAACAATTGTGTCATTTCAATTTCTAGAGGAGGAAAATACTAAATTCAAGCTAGCTATGTTTTTTTATATTGAAATTAAAGACTTATCAGTTATTTAACCGAAAGGGACATACATATTTGAAATTTGCAGAGATAGCTTATAATGAAGGACAAGTCTATAGAATTCTCATAAGTTATTTTTTTTTCTGCAACTGAATACAATAAACAGGAAAGGAAAAAAAAACAGCATGCCAAAGCTATGAATTTCCATTCAATTACGTGTTGTTACAAGTGTCAAAGGACAGTAATGACAAAATGTGTGATTGGGTCTTATACGTTGCTTTTCAGTCTTACCACTTGAAGGTATGTTAGGAGATCTATATGTTACAGAAATGCAAAAATCTGAGATTATATGATGTTTTTCATTTTCTGATTTAGCAAACACTGTAGTGCTCTAAAGCAAGTGAACATCACCTTTGGATGTTCAATTTCAAGGCATTTCGGTATGCCAGATTACATGTAGAAAATATCGATAAAAATGATACAATATATGGATGCTCCAAACATCTTCGCTGCACCTTTAAAAAAAAAACGAATTTCGCGCTCACTATGTATTCAAAGAATATAAGCTTTGGGCCGCTCCATAATTAAAAAACACTACATTTTAGTCACACGTTTATACACAGAAACAATAAACGCGCACAACGGATTGCAAAAGTGGTCATACCACACTGGTTTAAAAAAATAAACCTGTAAAAAAAACAAGGTATTTGACTGGCAGCTGGGACTCCCAACGGCAGAACGAAATAACGGCGTAAAATCTCAGCTTCAACGTTATTGTTGGTTTTTGACTTGTTTAAACAATATTAACAATTAAAAACCGTTAGTACAATCCTCTGACCAAAGGTTTGACGTTGTAGCTATGGCATTTATATCGTCGTGGCCACGACATAGTGTCGAATCTGATTTTTTGGTCCCAATCAAATTGAGTTACTAGTTGATTCTCGTTGCATTTTATGTACTCTTTAATTGTACCCAAAAATAAAAGTGAAATTACATCGCCTAACCCAAAATAGCCGCAGTCGAATAACACCCATTTGTATAAAACGGGTTTCCCAAACAATCGACTACGTATTCGATAGCTTTGCGGTCAAAATATCTCAAAGCACACAAATAAATGGCGAAACGAATAAGTATTCGCTGGGACAAAAATTGCTACTTCAGTGAGTCAAAATCGATAATAGGTCTGTCAAGAGTTAAGGCAATATGTGGAATATTTTGCCTTTCTTCAGGAGGGATGGTTAGTTAATTTCACATTTTAATTTTTGTGTTTTAATATTGTTACTTGTACTAATGAAAAATACGGTCTGATGTCGTCGTGAAATAGAAACTCTCAAGCGTTTGTAGTTTTAACATTGTACACAATAAACAAATTAATATTGTAGGGGGAAATAGTGACATTAACCCGTTTTACCAAAGGGGAGGAGTTACCACCCCGGTTAACTTCCTCCGATGCCCAAAACGTTAAAAAACTTTCGTTTAAGTCTTCCATATTATTTCACCTCCTTCTGCTCATTTTGGCGACCGAAACCGGAATAACGAAACAAATGTGAAGGTAGCAACCTCACCGGAGGTGAGTTATTACCTCTACTACCCATTATTGAAAATGCAGCATTCTGATTGGTCAGTTTACTGCCCATATTCTGCCATAATGAGACGCTAATGCATTTTATCATCATTCTTTTCATTCATCAGAATACAAAAATACACATAATAGGTCCATAGTACATTAAAACCTATACAACAACAAACCAAAATAAAATCAAGTTGTTTTAGTTAATAGAAGAAATAAGGTTTTATGAGTTTTGTCAAAAATTGAAAAAAACAGGGGTAAAAAATAAAAATAATGGGCACAATTATTTAGTTTCTCCGACCTAGGGACATTATTCGCCTATAAATGATAATGGCATTACACTTAAGTTATTAGTTCATTTGTTTTATATGTGCACTGTCTGGCTAAAATTATAATTTATGTTGATTAAAAAACTTGTCCTTTCCCACATTCATTTGGCCAAAACCCGCATGAAAATCCAATATTTCTACCTTTTTTTGATGCAAATTTCATTTTTTTAATTTTATACTCTATGTGTGTCCGTGGAAATGACCAATTTTGCCACTGTGAACTTTGAAGTCAGTGACGCCAATTTAGTATGGTTGGAAGCACTAGAAACGGGAGGGACAAAGCTATCAACTGGTAACAACATTCAAATCATCTAAGCTTTAAATAATGATTCTCGAGGGCTTTACCACAACCCATTAGCAAAACCGTGTACAAAAAATAGACTTGGTAAACATAATGTGAAGTATGATTTTCTTAGATGTTGTTAACTTGGGATAGTCTGCAAAATCTCAATATTACTCAATACATCATTTAAAAAACTGCCTTTCAGGAACAAATTATCTTGGTGGGAAGTGTTGTATAAGCGTTAGTGGCCTCTTAATTGTTTAGATAATGTTAGGTTTTTTCTATTTGAGTAATTACCCATTAACTGTTAATTCGTTCAAGTTTGGATATATTTTAGCGTGTTTGTATATACTTTAAAAGATGGAACTATATATGTAATTTGAAATTTAAGAAAACCAGAAAAAATATGGTTGTCATAAGTGGTAGAAACCACCTTTATAATCCAAAACTGGGTTATGAAACATTCCAGTTAATTTTAAATATTTATCAGCTCAAGTTTTAACAGTTCTAACCAATATTGGTGTGTTGCAAAAGCATAATCTTATTAATTTTTAGATAAAACCGCCACACAAAGTTTGTAGTTCCTTCTAACGTATTACACCTGAAATTTATCTTTTTCTGTAAAAATAGTTAAAATTAAACATATTGGGGACTAATTAAAGATATAATTTTAAGGAGCCCAAATTTGTAAGAGGTTGGAATTTTCTGAATTCGTTGGTCATCGTTGTCAGTCTGCGCTATCTTTTACAACGAACGATAACGGAACAGTGAATTGTTTCCCACTTAACAGCTTATGGAAGTCGTTTGTATCACATTGCACTGTTTGTAGCATTAACACAAATTGCAATAGTCATCGTCGTCGTCGTCTCATCAGCATCATCTCATCATCATCAATAATCGCCATCGTCATCTCTCATCGTCATCATCTTAGTCATCGTCATCGTCATCATCATCATCATCAGCATCATCTTCATCATCGATCAGTAGCATCATTATCGTCGTTAAGCTCGAGGTTTCCTTATTTCATCTTTATTGCCACCATCATCACCGCCCTCGTGATTCGTATCATCGTGGCATCATCGGATAATAATTTTTATAAAATAGTTAAAATAAAACCCGTAGCGATAGTGATCTCACCATATCAACATTAGAACTCAACGGGTTTCATGCAGCCGAATACTATTCGACTCTTTAGAACACAGCGAATCAAACGTTTTGGTTTTGACAAACGGTCAAATCCACATTCGTGGCCTTTTGAAAATACAGAAAGAGAAGAAGTAGAATTAGAGGAGGAGAGAGAGAAGAAAGAAGAAAGAGAGAAGAGAAGAAACAGTGTTTCTGGTATTTAACTGTCGTCAGTTAATAACCATTCATCTCTTTTAACATAACACACTTCTTAAAATAGCCAGTTTCCTTTTATTCATTTAATTACACGCAGATATAAGTAACCAAAATTTTCAAACGCCGTTTTCTCAGAACTAGCATTTATGCTGATTCGACAGTATGTAGAAACCACGACGATTAAACGTTGTATTGACATTACCCACATGGTTGTAAAAAAGTTTTTAATTTCAGGCAAACAATTTGCGAAAACAGCAATAAAATAAGGGGAAGAAGGGAGGGGAAAAACGTGAAAAAATAAAGATTGGGAAACCAGTGTATTCACTGTTTATATCGGTAATGTACCATTCTATTGCACCCGTTACTTATCATCATATGAATAAAACTTTAATACATGGACCTTACAGAGATTCGGACCAGGGCCTTAAGATTACCCCCCCCAGGATCCTAAACCCTCTATCCCACCACTACACTACCATGACTCCACTGAAGCGACGATGCTTACACCAATTAAATATTATTTTTGTTGTACTACTTTTTTTTTTCAAATTAAACTAATATAATACAAAAAGGAGGAAAAGAGTTTTAAACTATTTTTTTTAAATGATCGGGGAAATATAAGATTTGCATTTTTTTTAATGACGTTTACTTATAAGTTATTTTAACACTTTTATTGGTTTAAAACGATTTTCATAGTTCATCTTCTACATTAAAAACAAGCACGTACAAAAGAACCGTAATATTACGGAAAATATAACACGGTCAGCGTTCAAATACCCCCTTTTTTTCAAAATGCGTAGTATTATTTCTAGCCACTGTTTATTTACATTTTTCTGCTTCCAAATTGTAAATTGATGGTAGGTATGGTAATAAAGCTGGAATATTATTGAATAATGGGGTTTACCGTATTTAAAAGTTAAGTCTGGTAAAAATTAGAACCTGCATGCTGGCGGTCCACAAAAACAGAGTCACGCGCAGAAAATGATTGGTTTTTTTTGTTCTCACCACAGAACCGCAAAAGTTAGTAAGATGATAACAGTGACAGATCACTCTATCATTTGAGCTGTCACAACTGGCAAAACCATTATGTGACCAATCGAAATATTGAAATCCCAGAAGACGAATACCGGGTTGTCTCCAGACACCTACGAAAAGGAAGTAAAGGAAAGAGGCACAGTGCGTTAGCCAGAGGGGGGGGGGGGCAGGGGGGAGCTGCCCCCCCTGTTGGGAATCTTGCCCCCCCTCTTGCCCCCCTGAAAAATTAGTGATTTACATAGGCAATATAATACTAACCGATTTTAATATATGCTTGCCCCCCTCAAAATATGTGTGCCCCCCTTTGCCCCCCCCCCTGGAAAAAAAGAAGCTGGCTACGCCACTGAACAGGCAATATTTATTGAATAGACATGCGTTATGCTGGTAAGTATTCGTCGTTCATGCTTTTGCTCTTGTTGTTGTTGTGTTGGTGTTGTGTACAGTGAACACCGGGTTTTTCCTTGTGTTTAATTCAAGTAGATTTGTGTTGTTATTATTTATTAGTATTACTATTTATAGCTTATCTAGTAGGTTAGGGAGAAAAAATGGCTATTGTTATCCCACTAATCCGATGTTAAAGCGAATTTCTTTTCCCTAACGGTTTCCTCCAAACCCACAGTAGTACAGTTTATTCCGTTTTGGTAACAAAGGACTGTGATATTAATTAATGCAAATAAGGGCTTAATCCATCTAGAATAAACAAAGGATATGATTAAAATAAAATTACTAATCATAAGAGCTTATTATAGCCTAATTAATCATTCAATTTCCCCCTTAACTATCATATTTATTATTATTATTATTATGAGGATTTGCGATTTTCACTTCATGATGAAGGATCGGTATGGTAGCAGCAAAACTAGGTTAAAAATAATACATGTTGTGTCTTTCAAAAATCTCTATAAAAATAAAATCCGTATAACAGCAATCCAATAAAAACTTCTCTATATCAAACCCAAATACATAAAACCAAAACATGAAGTGCAAATACAACTGTTTGACTTAATATTTTCAATTTTCAATGTTCGTTCTTTTATTATTTTCTTAGAGTCACGAGATGGCAAGTGTCAACCCTGATAGTTGTTCAGTATCAGACCTGGGGTCATCCCCATACTTTTTTTCGACATGTCTGCACTTTTTTACGTGCTCAGGATTGCCTCCACTGACACACGGGACCAACAGCTTTACATGACGCTCTAAAGCATGAGGCGCCGGCGCCATGTATATACCTGCCACTCTACTCAATGGGGGGGGGGAGCGAGGAAATTCTATCATCACTATGGCGATTATGCAATTTCCGCCTTATAGAACTATTTGAGAATGACCAAGAAACCCGACCCTCGCGATTAAAAACCCTTTTATCTTGTAAAAGAAGTGGATGAATGTAAGACTTACAGCAAATTCAAGGAACACAGGTTCAGGTAAACTGGAAACATCTTCAACGCCGACACAAAGTCCGCAGAATAATATCACCCCGACCGTTTTATTTTGTTGAATTGAATCGAACAATGTGTCACTGTTGTGTACGACAAAACTAACTCCAATTTGTGTCTGTAACACAATAGGATAACATTGTCAATGCACCTGCATTTTACTTTTCCGCTGAAAATAGTTCACATTTTTCTTCGTTTTGTGAAACAGAGTTTTTTCTAGAGGGGTTTTCATCAAACATTTTTCCCCTGGATTACTTTGTTTAAGTTACCAATCAGATTTTATCATGTCTTTGTGTATTTTTTTTTGGTAAATGGTTACAAATATTTTAAACAAAAACAAAATGCACTATAAAACAAGTCATGTTTCCTCTCGTATTACAAGTTGTAATTGCGTGTCCTATGGTTAAAATTTTATCTTTTCAAGTTTTGTTGACTACAATTGTTATTGCCAAGCCGAATACTGCGAATTTGGATAAATGTTTCCCATTTTTAAAACAAGGTCAAAATACACAATGATTAATAGGAAACTGCCCTTAAATGCCGACTCAGCTCACTAACAAACTTTTTTCCGGACACTCAACATTTTATGAAGGAGTAATCGGTTTGCCGCCGGGCACCACTACTCCATTTCGATACACAAGCCAATGTAAAACTGTGAAAAGAATTCTTAAACCACCAACAAATCAAAAACCAAAAAAGAAAAATTAAAAAACAAAATGCATATGCATGCATTCCATCTATTCCAATAATTAGTGGCACGGGGTCGTGTATGTACAATCAGAGGGAACCCGGAACGAGAACACGCTGTGGACCGAGGTTCCAATCCCATGGAAGTGAATGGAAATACGGATATCAGAGCTAGCAAACTATAATGGAACGATGCCATGGAACAAATGCTTTGAGCATGTGTTTGCCTTGTGCATATTAGCACCGTCAAGAGCACTAAGACATGTCATACTTAACCACTTGACAGTTTCGCTAGGAGCTTTAATCTATTGCAACAAGGCAATTGTAGTGTCTAAGGAATAATTCAAAAAATAGTCATGTAATATGATATTCTTGGCACGGGCTATACAAATGACCCAAGCAAGGTTAATTATATTAGCAGTGGCGCGCTTTCATATTTCAATGTGTTTTTTGAAGACAGTCGATTGTGCTCCGTGATTTCAAAATACTATTGTTGTGTTAGCATAAAAGGAAAATGGATAAATTCAAAATTTTGAAGATAACCCCTTCTTGTGGCTGTAAGCCAATTCTTGATCGCAAGTCTGCGCTGATGTCTGAACAGCGAATGAGTTGATTTGTCGACTGCCTGATCTTCTAGCTCTCTTTACATCATAATGCGTCTCTGATGCAATCCTCACTGCTTTCCATCCTTGGGAGACAAAGTGTTTCCACATGACCTGATTTCTGCAGAGGCTTCCCATGACTCGATGGCAATGTTGCCCTCTTTCACCTCTTTGACGAGATATGGACGGCCTCTGCTTCTCTCACAGTTGCAAGCTCCATAAGACGATCTTTTGGGAATGCGACCATCATTCATCCTGCGAATGTAAACCCAGCTGCGTAGGCGGCGTTGACGTAGATTGTGAACATTGATAGATGCCAGCTCTGTAAGACATTCATTTTGTTGATCACATTACACTGTCTGTTATCCCAAGATCCTACGAAGCAACAAAGATGAAATGTTTGGGAGCCTTCTTTCTTGTGTTGATTATGTTCCTGACTCTACCGCCATAGAGTGCTTGAATAACACCCGCTTCGTATACACTTTGTGTGTGATTTGGGGTTGTTAGTTGTTTATTTTCCCCTACTCGCTTTGGAGAGTTTTATGGGTTTTGCGCTGGTGCCATGCATATGCTTTGTTGATCTCTGCATCTGTACTGTTGAGCCAAGGTACTGGCACTGATGGACTATTTCCAGCTCAATCCATTTGATTTCCTGAGAGAGACAAGATGTAGCTTGTTCCAGACTTGGTCTTCTTCAGGCTAATTGTGAGACCAAACAGCCCAGAGCTTTTGAAGTCCTTCTGATGAGTGGGAAAGCTACGTCTGTATCATTGCCAATAGCAGTGTCTATGATAGTATCTGCCTAACCTTGGCCTTGGCATGGAACCTTGCGTCTGGAAGAGGCTGTCATCAGGTCTAGAGTGAAGGTATACACTATCTTTTTGATGACTGGAAGGCATGCTTGAAAAGCAAGAACTGCAGATCCTTAGCAACCATCATGGAATGATTCTTACTTATGCTGTAGTTTTTTTTTTGGAAGGTTGGGGGCGCCCTAACAGTCTGTTTCTAAGTCGAAGACCTTGGTCAGATCTACGAAGGCCAAATTGAGTGACTTGTTCTGGTTCCGTGCACTGTTCCTACTCTGAACTGATGGAGAACATATAACATTTGTTGACCTTAAAATTGAGCACACTGTCTGCACGTATCTACAACCTGTGCAAGACAATCTGGAAAACCGTTGCACCAAAACATGAGGGGGGAGATGCCACGAGGTTGTTACAGTCCATCTATCCACTTTTTCATGTATGAGTGATGATGTTGGCCTCTATATGAGGAGACCGAGCCTTTTTATCCCCAGTATTTAAAAGAGCTTGTAAAGGGGAATCAACAGACTTGGTTTCCCACTCTTCCTGACTTTTAGATGGTAGAAGTTTTCCCGGGGCCTTTTGTGAAGCAAGCTTGTCTATCAGGAAGGGTAGTTCTTCAAAGGTACTCCCTTGAGTACAGCCGTTAGTGCCGATCAATCTTTGGTTGTTTAGTCTTGTTTGTGTGGCCTCGCACGACTTGGACTTGATGACCATCCTATGATTTTCCTTATTGAACATTCGATCTATAAATTACCAGAAGCTGTTTGTCACCAATGCGTTCTTCAACAAACAAACCACACCAGTGTGTCCTGGAGAAATCGCCCGGTCCAAAATGATGGCATCAGTATAGATTCATTCTCACAGAGTACCCAGCTGAGGAACTTCCTTGAACCGCGGCTTTCACAGTGCGGACTATGATACCGCTCATTTGCTAGTGTGCTGCAAGCTAAGGTTGGAAAAGTATTATGGATATACAAAAAAACCATGATTAAAGAAACAAACCAGTGCACTCGATTCTGAGTCGACAGTAAGAATAGCGGATCACTATCCTAATTGTACGACCTTTAATGCGCACATAACTTTGAACCTATAACTACTCCAGGATGGTACTTTTGGAATAAATGTATTTTTATCACCGTTCGTAGGACTGTATCGTCACCTACCATTTCCGGTTATTAAAAAGGATGCAGGTAAGATATAGTGTTCTAGTGTCAGCAGGAAATATCCCTTGCCTTTCATAAGTATCAAAATATTCTTCACGAAATCTTCAGCATTCGGTTATTATTTAGCACCACAAAGCTAGCGGGGATTTGGAATTTGGTTGCCACTGTAGTAGTGGTCAGAGCTATGTTTGGTTCAACCACAGGGCCTAGGCTTTGTCCGGGCGGTATTTCTTTCAACGTGTTCTTCAAAAGCCATAAGGATCTCGAGAAAGTGCGGAGCGTTGGTTTCTCTAGCCTCCTCTGCATCAGGGTCATCCTTTGTCTCGGTGTCATCGTTGTTGAGTTCTACTAGGTTATTACAATTTCCACTACGTTCGTTGTTACCGAAGAAAAATCAAAGCAATATTTTAAACAAACAAGAGTGATAGGGTACTTCAGCAAAAGTGCATTAAAGAAAATTGCACTTCCACGTGGATCGACAAAAACCTAAAGTCTAAAAACAGTAGGGCTTCTAAGTTAACCATAAATTGGATTTTCCTTTACTATCTGAGGACGTCTTTACCGAATGTACTGACGATTGCAGACATACCACTTGAATTGACCAAATATTTAGAATGACGGGTGATGGAGTTCCATTATTGTGCAGTAATGTGTTCCGAAGTCGGGAAATTTATAATGTGTGAGAGGCACCGCGTCAATTATTTTAAGTTTTTACGGGCAAGAAGACGCGTTATTTGTATTCCTTTCCCAAAAAACAGTTGATTTTAATAAGAAAAAACATCGCTATCATTATTGCCCCCCCCACTGAATGGGCAATAAAGTGACCAATCAGAAACCAATTTTTCAATTTCAAGTTCAATTCTCTCGCACCGAGGATGTATTACGATTATAGGCGGACCGGACCTTCATAACCAAGCGCTCCACTAATCTCTTCCTTCTTATTGTAATCTCACGAGTCCCTACCTTATTCCTCTTCTTCCTCCTCCCTTTTCCTCCCTCCATTATTCCTCTCCCCAGAAGAATACAAAATCAGTCGTGTCTAAAGAAGGACTTCGCATTTGTGATTATATAAATTTACATGATAGGGTTGAATATCATGAACTGACTAACTTTACAAAAATATGGTGGGAATAGAGATGCGCCCAATCTACAAAATGATCATTATGTTACGTCAATGAAGAAACTACGCATGGGTTTAGTAATAATATTCGAAATAAAAAGTTAGTAACATTAAACAGATGATTCACATTGTAAATCATATTAAACTGAGACTCAACTACAATTAGAAAATTACAATGATCGGTAAATGTTTGTATATGGATATCCTGACACTTTTGTTTGAATAAGCCGTGAAAGACAGCAATATTGGCAACCTAACTTCACACAACCCATGGCAATCCGAATGCCACATTTCGATAAGAGGGAGATAAGAAAATTGTACTTTTTTCTGTTCTGATTAAAGTTTCGGATTTAAAGTGTTAAATGCTTGAACCACTCGTCTATGAATGGGCGAGGGAGGGGGGCCACCCTTTAGGGGTTTTTGGTCCGGCTGATTAAAAATCCAGGTTGGGGGGCAAATGAGGTAATATGAATGGTTAATGGAGAGGGGGCAGCGAGGGGGAGAAAACCCCCTCCCCCACCCCCCCCCCCCCCCCCCCGCCCCTCCCCTCCCCCCCCCCCCCCCCCCCCCCCCCCCCCCCCCCCCTCCCCCCCCCCCCCCCCCTCTCTCCCCCCCCCCTCTCCCCCCCCCCCCCCCCCCCCCCCCCCCCCCCCCCCCCCCCCCCCCCCCCCCCCCCCCACCCCCCCCCCCTAAAACAAACATCAACGGGATGTAGTAAGATACGGGCGATCCCAAAGTGATGGGTGGGGGAAACCACCTCCCCCCTTTTTTTTCGGGAGAGAAGCACCAACATGCCACTACAACACAGGAATATAACATATATATGGTGTGGTTACCAATAGCATAGCTATGGTTTTCATTCTCTTTCCATCATCCCGAAATCAGTACCAAACCTGCATACAATTACGTCACGAATGTCGTCATAAGTCGTATGTCGGCAAACCGTCATTTTCTATAGTACACGTGTGGAATAGGGGAAGATTCGGTTTTTTTCACCAAAATATTTTTTCAAGAGGTTGTTGAGCTCTTACTGATGAAAATGACTAATTTTATATATTCAGAACGTTTAGGACTATAACAATGTGTTGAGTTAGTAAATTGCAAAATATAAATTTTACCTATACTGGGGAGTTGAAACTTGATGGAAAGAAGAAACCTTAAGCTATCCTGTGGTACCAAATTTATACACTAATCCAGTTTACACATTCCAACCATCTCACTGGCAGTCATAGCTGGGTGCTTCCTGCTTGATTCATCCCAAATGTGCAGATTAAGTGTAGCTTTGGAATTAAATAAAAGGGCGACTCAGAGATTCCCGATGAGGGCGCACTCATTTTTCAAACAAATCGTGTTTTTGCCTGTACATAATGCTTGTCCAATACTAATAATTGTGTGAAAAGAACTAAGCTCAACTCGAAGTCCTTCATTATGGAAAATCACAAACCTTGTTTTAAAAATCCGGATCAGGAATTTTTGTTTGGAACGGTTATTCCTATGAATGTTATACTGTGATAAATGTTTTACTGCAGCATGAAACGGAACATCGATCATCTCAACTTGGGATATCTTGAACATTAGGTGACTATCTTAGTTTTAGATGACTATTTTTAATATAATGATATAATATAATATCTAGATATATATATTATATACTATAGATTAATATAGATTTTTTTTGTATATATATTATGATATATATATAATAACCTATATAGCACCTTTGGGAGACACTGATCTTTGTTATGTACTATAGTAGATTCAAACCATCGTGTCACCGAAGGAAAAGTGTTGGACAGCGTCGATTAGTTTGGAGGAGGAGGCAGAATATGTGGCCCAGTTAACCTGTTTCATGAATGAACAGATAATCCTGGCCTTGTCAAGTTTACATGGAGAGGCAAAAATTTGTGTTCCTTTGTATCGAATAATTAAACACGGCGCTCAAAAAGTCAGTAAAATAACTCACCTGTTACAGTGATCCAATTGAAGCAAATGCGAATCAAGTTTTAGTCGAATGTTTGAGAGTTAATGTAACTATCAATGCGTTCGTTTACGTTGAATGATTTCATTAAGCACAGAATTGCTTTTTCTTGCTATCGGACTTTATTCTTCAAAGGATTTAGCGTGGATTTTTAATTCCATCCACTGCACATCCCCTCAGTCAATACCACTACCTTCGGAAAAATATAGAGTGACACGAGGGGAATATACTACTACTGAATACGTTAGGGAGACATTTACTGTCTCCCTAACGTTTCCTTTAGAATTGCGGTTTATTCAGTCCAAAGGATATGAATTATAATATTATGCAAATGAGGTAAATCCACTAGAATAACAAGGATATGAGATTAATTAAGTTAAATAACTATAAGAGATCATTATAAGATAATGAATTATTCAACTGTCTCCCTAATATCCCATGCGACTTTATATATAGAATATAGTAGATATATATATGAAAAAAATGGGTTCGTTGATTACTTCGGACGCCATGGATTCAACTTCGACAATGTTCTGATAAGTCAGCAACATCCTCAATATCGTCGGTTGTTAGCTCTCCTAGTTCCTGCGTCTCATTATTGAGAGCTTCAGCAAGTTCTCAAACGTTAGTTGCGATTACCGTGGTCTATAAAAAGTGAGACATTTTGTTGCATAGCTCAACTTATACTTGGATGATTAGAAAATTCAAAACGTTTGAAGAGAGAAAACACTTGGCTCTACACAAAAGTTGTTGCTTTTCAAAATCACCCCTGATATTCAAACACACACTATTTTTTTCAAAATGAGTCAAGAAAGTTGCAATTTACAAAACACTATTTAGTTCCTTTCATTGTTAGATCATTGCAGTTTGAAGTAAAGAAGTTTTAAATCACAACGCATAGGCAAACAAATAAACAAGACAAATACGCAGACGAAAAAAAACCAACCATGAGATGTAACTTACATTATTTTTTTTTTCTGATATTGATCTTTTCATGAAAGGAAAGAGGTAATGTTTGAAATGCCTGTTTTGTCACTAAGTTGAGGGATTAGAATCAATAGTCCAATGTTTCATCAATCTACACTGACCACAATCGGGTAAACCATGTTGTTTACCAGATTGTTGATGTTCTTTTGAGGCATGTGGTCCAGTGCTCACTGGATAATTCCACCAAGTTGACACGGTGTAGACAGTAACTTATAGTCCGGCGTATTCACTGTCCGGCTACAACGGTAAGATCGAAGCAATCGATTCAGTGGACTCTTCACGCACACATTAGTTTCAACGGTTTATTCCGTTATCGTCTATGGAGCCGAACTGTGGCTCCCGCCGCGACTATATCTGCTTTCACATCGGTGTAAAGTTCTCCATCTGTGTCGATTCTGCTCAAATTGCCAATGCCACTTTTGTTTTTTTTTCCGCATACGGTCAATATCACAACCTATTCCCTTGAAGAGCTGGGTATTGAGACCATCGATTGGCCAATTAATTCCCTGATCCTAACCGGATAGAGAACCCGTGAGCAGCTGGAAATGTGAAGCGACACATAAAAGAGCACACACACTGGCTCAACTTGGTAAAAATAAATAAAACAAATAAATTGCAGGGAATCAGCCTCGTTGCAATCGATCCTCGATGTAACAAAAGCGTGGAGCAGTCTGATGTTGTATTTTTTCAAGAGTCTGGGGGTGAAACTCTGCGCTATAAACGGTGAATCCCTTGCTCCAGAAGATCATCGGAATACCAAGGTGTATGTGGACGAAGAATGAACAGTTTTGGTCAAAAGTGGAGCAATGACACGTCAAGGATCTTTGATAGGATGTTATTTAAACTATATTTAAAGCTCAGCATCCAGAGGTACACGCAAAAGTGGCAATCAGACACGGATATTGCAACCTTTCGAGTCTTCATACTTTAAGTACTCGGTTTAGGACGGCTGATGTTGATTAGCGCTTGATTGCAAAGTATGCAACTGCAATGATCTTACACACCATGCATTTGAAAATTTCCAATGAGTAGAATGCGAACTGTTGCCAACTATTAAGGTTACGAGAAGAGAGTTTGAATTCATCCACAACGATGATGGATTTATTTCTATAGGCCCGGGTTCGTGTCGAGTAACATGAAAGTTGGATAGTGATCATGACATTTATGATGAGTCCGTGCAGTCAAGAGAATTTTAGAGATTTTGTTGGAATGATGACTTTAATTTTTTGTCAAATCCAGAATTTGCATGTACATACCTACTTTCAAATTAACAAATACCTAAACGAATAAGCAACAACAACTTTATGTTATGAAACTATATAGAGGCCAATATTTTCTATCTTATACTATCAGTTTTTTCTAATATTCAATTTACAAGGTCCGCAAGCAAGCTAATTGGGTACTCAAATACTTTTATAAATAAGGATATAGGTGCCACTCTAAAGGTGTTAAAATCTAAATAGTCCTGTGCTACAAAAAGCCCATGCTCCAGAATTTGTTTAAGAACTTATACCTCCGAAAGTTCTTCCGGATCATAATCATCATCTCGCCACATCCTCTGTACATTGGTTCCAACCAATAGCACCCGCTTTATATCACGCATACATACACGAACAGCTAGGGGGTCCCCCCTAGAGAATATTAAAATAATACCATTAGATTTAAACTAATAATTTGAACCAAAGTGAGTTTTTGGCAAACTTTTGACGAACAACAAAGAAGTTTCCCTTTGTGTTGTAAGCTTATTAAAAGTTTTACCATTCCACTTTTTCCAGCACACTTAAGTTACAGCTTATAGCGGTTTATCATTCGCGATACGTGTCCTTCACGCGAAACACAGGGTGTAACATAGACTGCTCGATCACTTTTCAAAATGATAACTAAGTACAAGCAACAAACATCTAACTTATATTATATGAGAGGTAATTGTAAACGACTTACTGGGGCTCAAATTTTTTAACAGAGACACTGGCAGATTTGAAAAATAGTGGCGCCCGCTAATTTTTCAATTGATATTTTTTGGCATGAATTATCAAGCCTTTTAATATATTATCCCTCACCTGAAATCATTAACCCCAAATCCGCGCTCGTAAACAGAACGATATCATATTAATGATCGGCGGCGCCAGTACCCAAGAACAACCATTCAATTGATTTTTAGGGCAATGGACTTGTTTGACCGTTCTGTGACCTTTGTGGTTTTAACTACAATGAGTACAAGTGTATATATTCATGTAATAGAACATTTGTTGATAAAAGTTCCGGCAAACTTGGGGAATGTGAAGCGACACAAAAGAGCACACGACACTGGCTCAACACTTGGTAAAATAAATAAAACAAATAAATCGGAATCCAGCCGTTGCAATCCATCCTCGATGTAACAAAAGGTGGAGCGACAGTCTGAGGTGTATTTTTCAAGGAGTCTGTGAAAATATGCGCTATAGACGTGATCCCTGCTCAAGAAGATCATCGGAATACCACGGTGTAGTGGACGAAGAAGACAGTTTGGTAAAAAAGTGGAGCATGATCATCGTCAAGGATCTTTGATAGGATGTGAATTATAAACCATATATTTAAAAAGCTCAGCATCCAGAGGTACACGGCAAAAGTGCAAATCAGACATAGGATATTGCGCAAAACTTTCGAGTCTTTCATCCTTTAAGTACTCGGTTTAGGACGCTGATGTTGATTTAGCGCTTGATTGACAAAAGTGATGCAACTGCAATTATCTCCATTACATCACCATGGATGTTGAATTTCAAATGGTAGAATGCGACTGTTGCCAACTATGACGGTTTACAAGAAGAGAGTGAATTCATCCACAACGATGAGATTTTTCTGATTAGGTCGGAGGTAGTGTCCGAGTAAACAATGAAAGTTGATAGTGATCATGGACTTATGTATATTCAGTGAAGTCAAAGAACATTTAGAGATTTTGTGGGAATGATGACTTTAATTTTTGTCAAAATTCCAGAATTTGCAGGACATAAACTACTTTCAAATTAACAAATACCAAAAGAATAAGGCCACAACAATCTTTATGTAAGGAAACTATATAGAGCCATATTTTTCCTCTCTTATACTATCGTTACTTTATTCTAATATTCTAATTACACGTCACTCAAATCAAGCTAATTGGTACTCAAATACTTTAATAAATAAGGATATAGCCCGCATAAAAGGTGTTAAAATCTAAATAGTCTGTGCTAAAAAAAGCCCAGGCTCAAGAATTGTTTAACGTATACTCGAAAAGTTCTCGAGACATAATCATCATCCTCGCCACATTCCTCTGTTACATTGGTTCCAAACCAATAGCCCACGCTTTATATCACGAATACATACCGAACAGATAGGGGTCCCCACATAGAGAATATTAAACTAAAACCATTAGATTTAACTAATAATTGGAACCAAAAAGTGAGGTTGATTGTGCAACTTGTGACAGACAACAAGGCAAATTTTCCCCTTTGTGTGGTAAGCTTATTAAAAGTTTCCCATTCCTTTTCAGCCCATCTATAAGTTACCAGCTATAGCGGTTTATCATTCGCGATACGTGTCCTTCACGCGAAACCACAGGGTGTACATAGACGGCTCGCAAACTTTCAAAAAATGATAAACTAAGTCCAAGAACAAACATCCTAACTATATTATATGAGAGGTAATTGTAAAAGAATACTTGGGGGCTCAAATTTTTTAAAGCGACACTGGCACATTTGAAAAATGGGCGCCGCTAGCTTTTTCAAATGATATTTTGCATGATTATTAAAAGCTTTTATATACTTAGCCCTCACCTGAATCATTACCCCAAATCAGCGGCGTAAACAGGAAAGATCTCCTCATAATGTCGGCGGAGACATACACAAGAACACACATGCCAAAATTGAATTTAGGGGACAGGGACCTTGTTGACCGGCGTGACATTGTGGTTGTACTACAATGATTACAAGTGATGATATTCAGGTAATAGAACACATTGTTGATTAAAATTACGGCAACTTAAAAGTTAGCCTACAAATTACCTGGATGTATTAGACTCCTATGAATGTCCAATCTTCTTTTGGGTAGGTTATTTTTATGTGTCAAAATCATAGCTAAATTCTTCTAGGGACCTAGACTATCATTGCGAAGTAAAATTGAAGAATTTCGTATTTTCTAAAAATGTGCCAGTGCCGCTTTAAGTGATTAAATTTCTAATTATCATTTAATATTAAAATGCAACAAAACTAGCAAATTAATGACAATTTGGCTGAAAATCAACGATGGCGGCCGTGAAGAGTACTGTGCTTCGAAATAGAAGAAAATTAAATAGAAGACAAACTTTGACTGTTTTAATGAAAGATAATCCCCCCTTTGGGCACTAAGGGGAGTGAAAACCCATGGTACTTAAGTGGTAAGACTCTAACAATTGAAGAAAAAATCGTGTTGGAGTTCAAATCAACAAAAATTATGTCAACAATAAATAAATGATCAGAGTCAAAGGAATGCTTGAACGAGAATAATTCCACATTGAAGGGCAAGTACATGCTCGCGGCATGTCATCCAAACTTCCCAGTGTTTTGCGCCCAGATGCGTCGATCCTGTGACGCAGACATGCGCCATCGTAGCTATACTAATTGTGACCCACCTACGGCCGCAAGGACCATTCGTGCTGCGCACAGTTTGGTGGATATGTATGGTTTTTTTTTCCTACGAGTAATGTATGCAGGCCAGCAGAATACGGTAAAATAATTCCTTTATTGCAAATCATTGAACACTAATTAAATATGCATTCGTAAAAAATACAAAGATACGAAATTCTTACGTGTAGATTGACCTTGCCAATTAAGATGAGGACATATAGACTTAAAGGTGCAACGAGAAAATTTGTGGCACCCAGACTTCTGTCATATGTAGCGATTTCATATAGATAAGATCCCGAATAGATTCTTACCTTGTCTTTAGTTACAGAAATTGCCTTGAAAGGGAAAACAAAAGGCTATTTTCATTGCTTAATTTCAATATTTAATAAAATAGGCTGAATTTAGTATGTACTAAACGAAAATTAGAAATTTCACAAATTTGTACCAAAGAAATTGTCAGCTTAATCTTTCACACATGGCGAACATTTTTAATAAAAAGCCTTACATGGTGCAAAAATCAGAATTTTCATATGTTTAGTGATATTTGGTATTTGAAATCTCTCGTTGCACCTTTAAGTCAGATGAGTATAAGAATCTCATCCTTTAGGTAAATCGAGGTAGAGCTGTGGATGATAAATTGCCTTGTAAAATAGATTTTTGACAGGTAAAAGAAATACAATTTTAACGTTTGTAACATACGGTTTGGGTAATAAGAGATCCTACAAATGTTTTTTTTTTCAATAAGAGCAACAATGATTCTTCCTACATCCGGTTTATTAGTTTTGTCCATTCAATGTTTGGTGTTTGCCTATGATCGTAAGGCTAGAAACTGTTTCATAATACATTTATATATTGGTAGCCAATTTGATGCTTTGTATCTAAGTAAACAATATCATTAACTTTGTGATTGCACTTGTATTTATTTCAAATGACCATTCTTACTATTGAAACTTACGGTATTTCGTATCTGCGTCGATCTTCGTCGGACATTCAATGTCTGATTGTATGCTGGTGGTAGAGGCCACGACACAGTTTGAGATTCTAAGATGGTTCGAATTTCCTACAGGAAGCTGAAAAGAAAAACATAATAAACAGGACAATTAATGTTATAAGATGCTAATAAAGATTTGGAAGCTGCGACAAGTATAGGTAAAAGGGGCAGTGGGACCTGGGGTAAGTGGGACAACAAACTACACAATGCCTCATCAAGAACAAATTGGCAAACATGACAAGTGTATATAACAAAATCTAACGTAAATATGTTCTGCATTACATTCAAACTCAAAAAGGATTTATTCGATCGTGAAAGGGCTGAAAAAGGTCAAAGGTCAAACACTGACCGCAATTTAGTGCCAAAATCTTCGAATTATTCTTAATTAAGGGTGTAATGTAAAATGCAATAATTTTATGGAAAAAGTAGAGAAAGTGTAAGTCTATACATTTAATCTATGCTAAAATTAATGTTTTTATAAGCAGTTGCAAAAAATATAACAAAATTTGCCCCATTAATATGCAACGGAGCTATTAATTATGTATGTGTCCCACTTACCCCCACATGAAAATCACTTAGGGTAAGTGGGAAATGGCTATTAGCTGGTACTATTGTCTTTTGGGTATATTTTTGGAGAAAAATTTTTTTTTTTTTTAATATTTTTACTTTTTTAATTCACAAATTATATGATTAAAAATACATATTTTCTGAAAATATGAATTTAAGACCAAAAATGATAAAATAGGCAATCTGATACATAACGATATAGATGTGAAGTTTTCGGCATGTTATTCGAAGTACGTGAAATTATGAGCGCAAAAATATAATGTAATTATTTGGTTATTGTATGTATATAAAGTATCTGAAACACTTTCAATTTATTAACAGAATTGAATATATATTCTTTTGATATCCTTACCTCCTAATTGCATCAAATTACCAAAAGTATGTGTCCACTTCTCACAATTGTTTTAGGAATATAATGGGGTAACTGGGACAGTTATAATTAGCACGTTTTCTAATTCATATGCACGGACAATACACAAAGTAGTTAACAAATTCCTCATGACCCACAGGTGATATTAAAAGTACAGGTTTTTCAAAAACCACGCATGTCTTGTTTCGAAACAATTTAGGCTTAAGTGTCCCACTTACCCCACTTTCCCTAATAATCACTCCAATTTTCTTCTAAATGTGACAAAAACCGGGCACTACGAAACTTTAGTTTAGTGGAACTTTACACAAGTCAATACATCATCATAGAATTGGGTGTTAGTTCATCCAAAGGATGGATGTTCAGTATTGTTCGGCGGTTATGATTAGAGAATAAACGTATAATGTTGGAAGCGGTGCTTCTCTACGTCAAATCGAATTCGAAGTGGCTTAATTAGATAAAATATTAATTAACAAATTATGACGTATTTAAAAACGTTAAATGCGCTAACATAACCACAATTTGTCGAAAATCTTTACTGCGCAGGCCCATGGATCGTATCTGCATTTGAAGAATTGCGCGTCAAATGTAGGAGTATTTGCGCGACGTATTTTGCAGTTTTTACTGTAGAGTGTATTTTTGTCGTTTTCACATAGTGACGATATTGCTCAAACGCGTCACATAACGCGTATTGCGCGTCGTAGTTGTTATTTAACACGTTGAAATTGCTATTTTGTCGTTTTAACATAGTGAAGTATTTATTTAAATCATCTTTTCTCATATTAAATAAATGGGAAGCTGTTAGATTACAATATATTGAAATTTTACTATTCGGGCGATTTTCCGCCTAGGTTTTAATCGAAATATATGTTTTACTTAAAGTGTGGGGCAAATTAAAATCGCAAAATGTTCAAGCCGTTTTTCTCGAAATGGTATTTTGCAAATACGTCAGCATGTGATGCGCCGACGGTATGTATTTTGTGCAGGCATTTTGATGGAAATGCAATTGTGCACATAAAAGTTTTAAACGTGGGGCTTCATTTTCACATAGAAGCTTTTCATTTCACAGATCAAATGCACAATCAGGAGCTTTTTCTTGTCCACGACGATGTGGTTAATTCATTAAAATTTTATAGTTCATGATCCCCCTGAATCTCAAGTCAGTAAAGCAATGTTGAGATATGAAGCTTATCCTTATCATGAGCAGGTGAAAGAATTTATAGAATAAGTGGATATGTTAATTTTGCCTTTGTGTAGTGCAAGAAATTTAAATAAAAAATGATGACCTAAAAAAAAAATAATTGCAAGGAAAACAATTATGGCGTTGTTGTACTTAGAAATGATGAGCGAATAAATATCAAAAGCTAGAAGTATAAGAGTGGGAACATAAAGCGGGTAGTTATAATTGTACTGAAATCTATACCAACATTTTGTCCATATCCTATGAATAAAAGTATATATCTGTGGGTTATAGTTAATAGTTATATGGGCAATATAGGTTCAGGTGATGCCGGAGGGGTAACATTTCAGAATGCTCCGATTCTTTTTAAAATGATCCCAGATTCTTCATATTATTGCCAAAGCGACCAGTCGTGTAAATAGAGGTCAAATGTAAAATGAGCTACATATGGGGGTCATTAATGCTTACCATTAATTTAGATAGATACTAAAATGTCAAATGGATCTAGCAAATATGCATTTTCTGTTCATATGATATGACCAGACAAACGATTTGAACCTCATTTCGTCAAAATCAAAGCACTCTGAAAGAAACCCAAGGATGCCCTGAACTGTTATAGACTATAATCTGAAATGACCGTAGATAGGCAAAACTATCCTTTTAATCCTCATGACAGACCAGATGAATAAGTTTAGTGTAGGTTTCAAGATTTCAAAACAATGACCTGTTTTATTTTTGACCCTGTACAAATTTACCCTATTTTTTACATGTTCCCCATTGTTGATTTTTAAAGACTTTAAACATGACCGGTTTACTTTTTATTTTCGACAAGAGCACGTGGCAGTATTCCCATAAGGATACCAAGGTAGTAGATAACTTTAGTGCACACCTAGAGGGAATGCGAATGGCGATTGATGGTGGAATTGCAACCCTCCCTCGTATCCAGAGTTATCCTTGTAGACTGGTTTTGACCAGGTCACGTTTAATTCCAACTGATCAGTTACGGCAAACTGCTCCATGACGTCAGGACATACAAGACGTGGTGATTCGTTGTCTTTAAAAAGCAAGAGAAGAGAATTTACTTTAAGCTAAAATACTGGTAAAGGAGATTACCACGCTAATCGTTGGTTAACATAACCTCTAGGTCCATGGGTGCGGCATATTAAAGGGGCATATGGCATGACAAAAAAAATGACATACTGGAAAGGACCCTTACTGAAATCACTTCCACGAGTTTGAAAACAATTTGGATGTGTACATTCTGTAAAAAACAGGAAGAGTTCCGGGGGTGGCAGTTGTGGTTCAGTCCTGAAGGTAACTTTTGTCCAGCACTTTAAGGCAACGAGTGCTGAAGATAACTTTTGTCCAGCAGTTTAAGGCGACGGGGATTTTCCTCGACGACACTAATTCTCTGCAGACAATCCAGTTCATCCACACCATCAGTATGCTGCCAATTTATCATTTAGGATCCGGTTGCCTTACATAAAATATTATAAGTCCTGGCACTATGTAAAGCACAAATCTACCAGTATTGTAGATTAAAACTAGGCTAGCTATAACTATACTGTATAGCTCCTGGTTCCTACTGCTGGCCCTCCTAACCTCTTCAATCTCTCCTTATAAGGACTTCACAAAGTCTTAAGATAACTGAAATGGCAATCTTTGTCAAAGCGAATACGTATTCGTTCGCAATGTATCTGGTTTTGCGTTGAGGGCGTCAAGCAATCGATATACGAATTCGATTGTTTGTGAAACCCGTTTTATACAAATGGGTGTTATTCGACAGGGGCTATTTTGGGTTGGAGATGTTATTTCACTTTTATTTTTGGATAAAATTAAAGAGTACGTACATTGCAAACAGAATAAATTTGACAAAAAATTCAGATTCGCAAGATGTCGTGACACGGACGATATGCAATCTGCAACGCTTACACCATGTTCAAAGTGACTTCCAGCTTGCAATTAATAACAAAAATGTTCTCCTCCTGATTTAGACTAGTGTGGAATTAAAAACCGAGATTAGCGTGGATCACGATATCTAAATTCATAGAGTTGCCTTCTCTTTCGGAAAAAATAGTGTGGGAAATGTCAGGAATTGGTTCCATTTATATTTAGAGGGGCAAAAAATGGAGAAATTTTTGATGCTACTAAAAGTGTCTCTTTGGCCTTCCGCAAGGGTTGGTTGTAGGCCTGATTTGCTTTTACACACCATGTTGTTCGGCATATCTTGCTCGTCATTAAATAATGTACCCTTGATCCGGTGAGTTATGTGTGTTATATTCAACGGCGGGCGGAAACGATGTTAAGGTGGAGAAAGCCACAGGTCACCTTATCTGAGCAATTTTCAATACTTTACTATCGTTTTCTCGTCCAGGCTACGATAGGCTCAACGTGTAACATAACTTTAGAGAAGTGGGGACCCGAAACCCCTTCACTTTCCAAAGTGGGGCTGGACCCCTGCCGTTCACACAGTGCGTCATGGAGATTCAGCAATGGATGACTAAACAAACTAAACTTAACCAAAAAAAAGGATTTTTTGTTTATATTGCACATTCTTTTAAAGGAGACATGAGGCGCATTCCAGAAAAGAAAGCGCCCCCAATTTTTCTCGAACCGGTTTTGACATATTTGTAATGCTTCCCTATGAATTAGATCACACCTGAAGTAAATAACCGAATACGCAGTCTTTATGTAAGATGATGTTTAGTACTTTCGTCGTGCACGACAGAAAGTCAAAGCATGCCGTTGTCTATGGAGAGCGATTACGATAGCAGACAAGTTCAAAACAAGGTTTGCGGTTTCTTTTGCACCTGTGTGTCCAATATACCTTCAAAATTTCTCGGTAGGTGGTCTACAAACCGAGACCGTGACAATTTGAGAGAGAAATTCGTATCCTAAAAATAAAATCTCCTCCTGTCACTTTTTCAATCAACCCCCCCGTTTTTTTTTTTTTTTTACCAGAATAGACCATCTTTTCTTACCATGTGATTGGCACACTTAAATCCACAATTTCACTCCATTCGCAATCATGTAGTAGGATTGGAGGGGGGGCGCCGTTTTTTTTTTCTATCAATTCCTAAACATTGTTTTCATTTCGCATGTATAAGAATAATACATAATAATATACACCGGCTTTTCTATAGCGCTATTTCATCAAGATCACAGCGCTTTTGCCTATTATTATTACGCCGCCATCAGGAAATCGTCAAAAATCATTTCGCTTCACTAGGACGGCAGCCTACCAAGCGCACAATCCTATCAGCACTTAGATGCAATATTCTCCATAACAGCTATCGTAAATATCGTGGGGTTTGACGAAGCAAGGGAGGGTAAAGGGCTTCCAAAGTGCACAACAGTGCCGCAGTGGGGCTCGAACTCGAACCTTCAGATCATGAGCGGCCGCATATCCACGGGAAACATGTGCCTCCCAACGTACTATTTGTGGAAAACGGGATGGTTTGGACTTACTCTAACTGGTGTTCCTTTTGTTTCGAATTTGCAAACAATATTTTGCCCCTAATTAAGGTTACTTTATGAATTTTAATGGTAGCTTATGTTATTGTCGGATGATCGAGCAATGTGGTATCATTTTATGACCAAAATTCCTGTGGGAACATGGTTTCTGTATCTAATAGTGGAGCGGTCCGGACTGCAAATTGGTCGAGAACCCTCCCCTGCGTAAACAAAATACAACCACTCTTGTCGAATGATAATAATGTAGAATTTACGAAAATGATGATTGTGGTATAAAAAAAATTTGGTGCAGGGTGTTTTTTGACCAAAAAACTCCTATTTTGGGGCTAAAATTAAGAAAAATCATGATTTTTTTATTTTTAAGCCAAAACATAGGATCTGATGTGGTCGGTATTTTGGTAAGCATAGCTCTTTCTTTAAAGATGCATGATATCAAGTGCTATTTTTGGGTAAAAAGTGTAATAAGGGGTGGTTTTTTGGGGGGAAAGGTCTGTTTGGGTCACATGCACCGAAACTGTCGGCTTTCTTCCGCAATATAGCCAAAGCACCACCTTTTTACGTCGTAGCATCATTGTTTGATAGAGGTATCTTTCATATATGGCAGGCGCGCCTTGTCAACCAATTTTCGCAGGGTGTGGTGCCAAAAAGTGCAAAGAAATCCGGGGTGGGGAATACATGAAAAACGGGGAGAACATACACACGGATCGAAAGCACTGAAATGGAGTGGGGAAGGAACGGCGCGCGGTAGAGGGGGATGCAGGGGGGACCAAAAGAGGTGCAGGAAAGAGAAAAGCAGAGGGGAGGGGAGGAAAAAAAAGAGAAGGGGAGGGAAAAAGGGCAAACGGAGGGAAAAAAGGGAGGGGACCGAGGGGGGGACAGGAGCGGGGTGTGGGTGGGCCGGGGGGGCGTTTTCCTTTCCCATCCTGTTTTCTTTTTATATCTTATAGGAGTTCTCAGTATTTAAATACCCCAGTTTTAATTAATAGTAGTTTGAATGAGTAAAGACAGAATTAACGTACAAAGTTTATATCCTTTAGGTCGTCAATGCAATCGAAAGACCTTATGTCGGCATATTCATGTGTATGGTGGCGTCCGTGTTTGTTCAAACATTTAGTAACACCTTTTGGATACTTGGTTGCTTGTACATTGAGACAAGCGGTCTTAACGTAGGGTAACCAAATGAGGATGTCAAGGTCATTAGGGGTTACTTAGGGTCATAATCGGACGACATATTCGGGACTGCTGTCCATATTTTTTTAAAGAGACATGATGAGATTTCCAGAAGAAGCGCCCCCAATTTTTCTGAACCTTATTTTTTTTACATATTTGGAATGCTTACCATGTATTAGATCACGCCTGAAGTGAATAAGCCCGAAAATTTACGAGTCTTTAGGTAATAGGATGATGAGTTAGTAGTTTCTGTCGCGCACACAGAAAGTCAAAGTCATGGTTTTCTATGGGAACGATTACGATGCAGGCATGTTCAAAAACAAGGTTTGGCGTGGTTTCTTCTTTTGCACCTGTTTATCCATAACCTGTCCAAACGTTCTCGTAGGTGGTCTACACACCGATCCCAGGAATAGAGAGAATTCATTCCTAAAAAAAAGCTCCGCCTGTCATTTAAAGTACCTACCCAGCACTTTGAGAACTGGCATTGAAAGGCCCAATTGTGGGGAACAAGCTACATGAGCAATAATGATTTGCTTCAACGAAATTTTAAAAACAAATCGTCAAAAATCAAGATTTAGAGCATGTTTCGGAACAAGTTTAGTTACTATATACCCCATAAGTTATAAAACCAAAAGCAAACCTATAAGGAACCAAGACACTTAACTACAACACGAACGTAATGGATGGATATCTATCTTTGGACAGGTTGTTTTCATCACATTTCGCGTAGAATATTCTTCACTTTCATAAGCGATTCCTGCAAAATTTAAAATAGTTTCCTTTTTCGGGTGGATTACTTTATGTTTAGGGAGCCAAAAATTGCCTTTGATTTGATTATAAGACATTATCTATCTATCTCCTTTCTCTACGACCTCCGAGATCATGTGTTTTATTGTTCTATTGAGTGAAATATCGTTTCTCTCAATGTTTCTAAACCCCGAATATAGTTTCAAATCTTTAGCACACATTAAAACATCCAATGTTTTTATGCTCTAAATATAGCCCCCCTTTTTGAAAATACTTGAAATCCGACCATTGGCATTCATTTAGGTATGATGTTTTATTTTCATGTAAATTGGGCCAATTTAGTTAAAAACATGCATTCTGGGCAGAAATAGGATTTTTTTGAGATCTTGTGTAACATGTCCCTATCTATCTATTTTTAGAGACTATGTCATATAGGTCATACCTCAACATCTTAGAAAAAAGCCCCATTTCACGCGGTAAAGTGGTAAATCGCAATCATTCTATGAACATCTAAAGATACATGTATTTCCACCGTGGGATCTTTGAAATTTTTATGCGATTTTGAGATGTCTTGTGAATTTCATTCAATTCTCAAATTCCTCCAAGATTTTTTTATCATTTCTCAAGACTCATTCAAGCCCTATATATGATTTTAAAGTGCACGAGAGATTTGAGGCACCCAAATAAGTAATTTCATCCTAGGCCAGATTAGACCCTCAATAGATTTCCTACCTGTATTTTCTACAGAAATGTCTTAAAAGAAAGAAAAAAGGTGATTTTGATTTGCTTATTATTTCAATATAGAACAAATATTAAAAACTAAGGAAATACAAAATTAAAAAATGAGAAATTTCACAATTTTTGTACCAAAGAAACATGCCACTTTTCAGATGGGATATTCTGATGGAAAGCTTTACATCATGGCAAAAAAAACGCCAAATTTTGCACATTTTTTAGGTACAGACCTGTTATTTGAAAGCTCTCGTTGCACCTTTACATATCAATCACGCTTTTCAAAATACTAAGGGCCAATTTCTCAAGGCATGCAGCTGCTTGGCGCAAGTCGGTTTTTCAAAACCCGGCTACCTCTCGCCTATGACTTTACAATTCAATGTCCAAGAAATACAAAAATAAACGTGTTTCATGTCCATACTCTCTCCTTTTAAAAATGCTTCAAAGTGTTGCTTTCTAATTTTTTTTAACTTCAAGTTCAGTAATAACTCTCTAAAAGATGATCAGAAGTTAATTAATTTTACAGTCTGTACAAGATGTGAATACTATCATGAGAGTTCATCCGTTTTCTCAGATATCATAATTTCTGAACGCTTAACTTACTACACATACGGTGCTACTAGGGTATCAGAGTTGTTTTATTTTCTCACTCAGTTGTCCTGAATATGTAGGCCTAAACCAACTGCATTGTCCTTTGGCCGCGGCGATTCGAGAGGGGAGTGGTTTGAACCAAACTGAGACAATCTTCTAAAATGTATGAAAGTAGATTCTTCTTTGAAAAATGTTCATTGTTTTTCAAAACACGAGGGGGTCACTTAGGGTGTTAGTGGTAAACTTGAATTTTTAAAAGCTATGGGATCTTGGTTGGACAGCGATGCTGGAAATAGGGTCTTAATGTACACACAACCATTGCACGCCCCATAGACTTTGTGTGTAAAATGATAGTCAGAATAATGGCTATAACTCGAGTTACATTTCGTTTTGGTAAAATAAGGATTATATGAATACAAAGAGGAGAAATTCTCTCACCGATCAAAATTTGACAATAACAATTAGGTTTAGATTTTTAGATATTTACTGATTTTTATAGATACCGTATTTTCACGGCAGGGTTGGTCACTTCCGCCTCTTAGCCCGCATGTAATCGTTGTGTGTTTATACGCCGATCACACTTAAGATTTCTTCAATTTCATGTTTTCTTTCAAAAGTGTCAGTACACGTTCAATCCTGTCCTGCTAAAATAAAATTTGTCAACAAAATCACAGAATTACTAAGAAAATCTATGATTCTACACCAAAAGAGGTATCTACAGTTCGTGATAAACCTCGGACTGATATAGGCTGTTTCCACTCTAATAGTGGTGTGTATCCTTAAAGGTCCATGGCCCGATCGCTAATAGCCTCGTCCCCAGAACCCCAGATTTTACCGGAAGTGGTCAACATTTGTATCAGAAGAAAGCTACTATTTTTCTCATTTACCCTGTGAAATCTTAGAGCCAAATGATGTTTGGTTTGGAAGTATAGCGACAATGGGCCCGCATTTGTGGTCGACCAATATTAATAGGTTATACAGTACTCTATGGGGGTTACAAATCACGTTTTTAGGTCTCGCATCAATTCGGATTGAAATATCGGCGTGAAACTTTACATATGAGGTTTTGGAGTGAGGCAATCTTATCAACATTAAACTTCTTATTCCTTAAATCGGGCATCCCCCGTTAAGTGTCTATATACTATCACTTCCGAAATAAAACGGGATTGCCGGAGGAGGCCGGGGGGGGGGGTTGCATTTCTTCAACACTATTATATGCCTACTGAACATGATGTGGATTAAATCATGAGGAACGCCACTCCTCCCAACGTGCATTTAGATAATCCTT
>JAMKCH010019138.1:0-40876 GCA_023653785.1 Ophioderma brevispina | reverse complement strand
GCGCTTGACGTTAGATCTTTCAACCGCTACTCCTCATCGTGGCCGCAGGACGTTGCTTTCCAATCGTTCCCACAGTGTCGGGAATCATCAAACGAATCAATATCCCAATCATTTAAATTATTCGTATAAGAGCCCGATACAGTGTGAAATCCTGGTCTTTCTTTATGTCCCAATAGAACTTATTAACGGTATTGTCACGCTCCTGGGCAGAACACAGGACTTTGCAAACGCATTGTTAATAACAGACATTGTGATCGCTGCCTAAGCCGTATTTTACGATCCTCATCATAATAACTTCAATGAAACAAACTCTTCCTACCGAAGCCCGAATTTGTTTTAAGTCCGAAGACGCAATCCACCACTAAACCAATTAATAACAATGACGGGATTATTTTCGATTTTCAATAGGCAATTGATTAAGTGATCGGGCGGACTCTTTGAGGCAGCTAATGCAGACCTGGCGGCGACGTGCCGTGGAAGTGCAATTTTATTTTGTTCAATCCGTTTTGGCCTGGGGCCTTTTATTAACTTTTTAATGGCCTTAATTATTTTCCAAATTTTTTTTGCTTTTGGTCTTTTATTTTACTCTTTAATAGGCATTAACTTAATTATTTTTAACACTGTCCAAAAACTTATATTTTTCTTGTTTTTTGCCTGTTAGTGAACTTTGTATACCTTTAATTAATTTACAAACACTTTTCAAACTCTTCTATGTTTTTTAAATTGTGTGTTTTGCTTAACTTTTATAGCCATTAATTTCCAACGCTTTCTAAACAACATTCAGTTCTAAATGTTTTGTTTTACTTTTTTTCCTTTGCTTCAAAAAAAAGTTTATTTCATTTTTTGGCCCTTTATTGAGCTTAAAAGGCCTTTTATTTGTTAATTTGTTTCCAAACACTTCCAAAAACTGGCGTTGTTTTTATTTTTGTTTGTTGGTCTTTTATATTTAACTTTTTATATGGCCTTATAATTGTTACAAAAAATTTCCAAAATCTTTTTTTTGTATTATTTTTGTGTTTTTGTTACACATTCACTCTGTTTTTTTTTTTATTGTTTTCCTTTTATGTAAAACAAATTCCGAAACGTTTGGCATTGACCAATTTTGTTTGTTTTTTTATTTTGTTTTTTGTTTTGGTCGTTGCTTTTTGATAAGGTATGGTAAAGGACACGTTGGCATAGGGGAAGGACAGCGGGGGCAGACGGGAAAGGACACCTGGGTTTAGTGGAAAGTGACATCTGGGCAGTGTGATTCTTGTATTTTCTTAATTTGTTTTCTTTATTAATTTATTGCAACACAAATCTTATCTCTTTTTGAAGATAGGTTTGGTCCTGAAAAGACCGGTTTCTTGCGTTCTAAAAGAACCGCTGTTTTGGTTCTTAAAGGAACCTTTCTGTAACAGAAAATCACATGCGCAGTGGTGCTGAGGCATAAGGCAAGGCCTGTTTAGGTAGTCCCCGGCTCCTCTCGGCTAACTCTCGGCATGATTGCCTGCATGCGCTTCGATACAGCGTCATAAGTACTTGGGTCTTTATACGCGGGGCACTCTGTCCAAGTAGTCTCGCCTCCATCTTCCCCATGATTCTCCCGTGTTCCTCAAACATTTGAAGCAGAAACTTGAAAATGGAAAGGTGGTGTTCTCCTTGGGTTTTGCGGTAACGGGAGTGCCACCATCAATGTGGTTTTTGGTGCGGTTATCAAGTCCATACCAGTCCCATCTGGAGATCCTTTCTGCAGCCACTTAGCCAAAAACTCCTTGAAAAAGGAAGAAGGTCCATGGGCAGGAGTGTCCGGTACGGCACGCTGTTTAACAAGCCCGAGTATAATCTTCCTTCTTGCAGTCGGGACGAGTCCGATGGCGATTACTTTCCGATTGCAACCCTAAATTCAGCGCCAGTCTTGTACCGTGGAGCAAACCCCATCTCGATATCTGACGGTACACCAACTTGGGCGAAATGTTTCATCCACGCACTACACTACGGGAAAATTCGGCGGACAGCTCCGTGGATACCAGAGCGGCCTTCAAAATCGGTAACACAACATCCGTATGTCAAAACGAAGAGGCCACGGGATGTCAAGGCGCCAAGATAACATTCGAAAGAACTTAGCTGTAGGTTCCAACTTCTTGTCTGGTAGCAACCCTGAAACCATAGGAAACATCTGGCCATTAACAAAGCAATTGATGGAAAAAGCTGAAAAATAAAGGAAGTGGCTATGCGCCCGACATTCGGCTGAATAATACACGTAGAATACTATTCCCCACGCTGTGGCGCCGGTTGGACAGAAACGAATGATTATGAGACCGACAACCATGTGCGACCTGTGTGCGAACACTCGAATCTGATCAACTACATTTAACTAAGCTATTCCTATAGGTCCTGAATGCTCCAGCACACAGCACCTCCCTTCCCGTCATGATCAAATCTGAGTATCCCCCTCCCGGGTTATCCCAAAAGCCGCCTTTTAAAATCCCGTGCGCATTTTTTAATCACACCGTGACCTGTGCAGCGGCTAAGAAATAACAAGCCTGACTATTTTTGTGCCCAACCATTCTTTGATTGTGCCTTGCCCACCTCGTGTAGGCCTTTTGAAGTTTATACGCCGGGGTATCGTCGGTGTTTCTCTGTAAGCTTCTGTAACTGGCTAGTTGTTTATTTTCACATGTCTTTACTACTTTGTCCCAGTATTTCATAGGTCCAATCGAAAAGCAGGGCAAGTACTGTCTCCTACCCAAGAGCTGCTGATTTTAATCTCCTTTGGGGCGGCTTTCACACACTTTCTTCCTCCTTAGTCCGGTTGAATAAAATGCAACCACTGTAAATAGGGATAGAGGCCCGCATACACTAATGACCCCCGACAGTCGGCTCAATAATGCTGAATGGTGATCGACCCGATTGTCGGGTAAATAGTGTATGGGGCCTTGCCGATAAAGAAACGACCAGTCGGGCCGATAGCACATTTCGCATTATTGGCCAGACTTGTTCGGGTAAATAGCCTGAAGGTTCAATCCCTATGCCACTGCTCTTTGCCTTCGATAACACCCGTGTTAGCGACTCCTCCGAAGGAAGAGAAAAAAAACCAGCAACACGATCATTGGCACCAAGCCGCTGTTCTGCTACTAGGAAATTGCCATTATCGCCAAAACTTCAGCCGTTACTTGAAGACACGGGCATCTAGATTCGCTTATCACGGGTTGCTGGATTCGGCTGGCAACGCTCACTCCGGCCATTGTACAAGGTATGCTCCTTGCGTGATTCACTCTCGGCCACACCGTAACCCACGGCAGTACACCAGTGTTTTCTGCGGTTGCAGATCAGGTAGAGTTGCTTTTCACTTCCTTATCTTTGATGTACATATAATTGTCGAAAATTTGTAGCCTTTCCGCGGAGGGAAGAGATTACCCGTGAACTGGCTCCTGTTCCTTCTTTGAGGAGAAATCTCAGACAGAATGAATGAGATGCAAGTTTTTACGAGGCACTTCTGATTATCCACAGGTGATTGACATATTGATGCAGGTACGTTTTGAAAGCGATTACAAAATCGGTTAAATTGACACGCAAGTGTGGGGTCTCTGACCTAAAGCCAAATCGGCAACTCAACACGCGGTATCGTCTTTGTCATAATGATAATTACGGGGATAATCTTTTTCGGGGATTCGGGGTAATCGGATTCGGTATGGGTACCGAACATCATCAATGAGATTGTTTGAACACAGCATGTAATCAATAGTGCTTTGAAGATTACCCCGGCACCAAGTAATTTTGCCATAACAGTTCCTATGGCGATTTAAATGATATTTGCATCTTCACAGAAATTAAAAGCAAACGCACAACCATTTGAAGGTTCAAAACTGATCTCCCTTGCTAAGTGCCTTGGCTCGGCCAATACGAGCATTCATGTCACCCATATTAAAATACAGTGGATCATCCTCTCATCTCCAGACGCAAACTTCAACACAGTTGACCATCATTTCATCAGTTGCGTCCATGATCCGTTCCCACCCTCACTGGGATAGGCAACAGCAATGTTATGGTTGATTACTACCAATGCAAACTTTCACCATATTCTCTCAAAGACATCATCACACGAGTTAAAGAAATTTATCATCAACGACTGTAACATCTCTGAAACCAGCAGCCTATACCAACCACCACCAACCCTTATTCAAATCTTTTTTATAATTAAAACCATACCGCAACGATAGCCATGTCATGTCCAATACTGTCAAACACCTTTAAGAATTCCTCGCTACCCCAAACACCTCAATACCTTCATCCCTACAAACTTGGTTAATTCAATGAAGCGTTTGGTCTAATCTCTTTACTATTTTTGAAAGCAATTTTAATATTACGGTATTTCTTACCTCTAGCACCATTGTTTTTCCTCCCCCCACGCCTATGACGTTTATTCACCATTAACAGAAACATTTTTAAGATTTTTAATTTAATTTTACAATCATGAAAAATATGTTAGTGTTTCATTCATTCAGAGTCAAATTCAAGTTCATTATCCAGTACAGAAAATGCATTCTTACATTCCACTCTGCTGGCTGTATCCTGCAACGATCCTGAGCGGCTTGACCACATGCGTTCATCGCGATAGTCTGCTGATGAATTTTGAAGATCACGGCAAGATAGGTCCTCCTTCCGGTCCCTGGTCTTTCAATCGGTATTTTTCAACAATACAGTAGAAAATGTATATTCGATTGTTCCCTGAAAGAGTGAAACGAAATTTGCAAGACACTTTTTTTGCCGGTGTTCAAATCTGTTAACAAATTGAACACGTTCGGAAAGTTTCTCCGACACCTTTTTAACACTCAGAAGCTTTTCTTCGCGACGCGCGGGTGTCTACAAATTTATTCATTGAGGCTAGAAACAGTATGTTGGGTGTTAGCTAATGAAAGCAACGCTTTGCTTAGCCAATGAAAGAAAAGTGAAAAAGTACGGTTGCTAATGAAAGCAACGAGTTGGGTGTTTTTGCTTTTTCATAATGTTTTGTATTGTTAGCATAACAACGCGTTGTTTTGGAAAGCAACGGCATTGTGCCTCAATGACCAATTTAGCTTGCCATAAATGTAGTCTTAAACACTATCCCAAACTCCACTGGTGCCAAACTCAAAGCCAGGCCTGCTCAAATCCAATCTAAAACGTTCCCCCCACTGCCGGCCTCTAGTTTTCAATCAGTAAATGGAGGCCGCTGGTTTGCAAATTTGCAAATCGTGGCAAATGGTGGTGAAAATAAATCTCAACTTTTAGTAAGTCGTCATTGGTTTATTGGTCATTGGTTGGAATTGAAGAATCACTACAACTCTACCCGTACTCTAAGTCCGTTTATATTCCACGCAATGCAGCGAAAGTGCGCTGCACTGGCCGATATATCGATCACTTTCTGCCTGCAAGACTTGATGAAACCATGACGTAATAGACCCGCTTACATCCGACGATCACTTTCTTTGTTGACTGCCAATCCATTCCTGCCAATCGTTCGGCCCATAGTATTAAAACTCTAACGAATCAATTGCCCAATGTGTAACAGTGAGGCCGACCTAGTTCAAGATACCAGGCCCTAACATGAAGAAAATGCATTCGTTCATTCCCCGGGTCCACGCTGCTGGCTGTATCCTGCAACGATCCTGAGCGGCTTGACCACATGCGTTCATCGCGATAGTTGTTTCTGCGATGAAGTTGGAAGATCACGGCAAGTAGGTCTCTTTCGTCCCCCTGTCTTCATCGTTTATTTATTCAACAATAATAGTAGTAAAATGTTCGCTTGTCATGAAATAGTGAGACGAAATTTGCAAGGAACAACGTTCTGCAGGTGTTTACAAAATATCTGTTACAATTGAACACGTTCGGAAAGTGTTCTCCGAACCCTGTGTGGAACACATGCAGAATTCTTCCGAGCGTCGGTGTCTAACAAATTTTGCAGTGTAGGCTTAGAAACAGATGTGTGTTAATGCAAGGAAAGCAAAGCGTGCTTAGACAATGATAAGAAAAGTGAAAAAGAACGGCGTTGCTAATGAAAGCACGAGTTTGCTTTTTCAAATTTTGATGTTAGCTAGAACAACGCGTGTTGTGGAAAGACAGCAGTGTGACCAAGGACAATTTAGCTTGCCAGAACTGTAGTCTTAAACACTATACCCAAACTCCACTGTGCCCAACTCAAGCCGGCTGCTCAAAGGCCTATAAAAAGTGCACCCACGGCCGGCTTAGTTTTCTCAGAAATGGAGGCGATGTTTGCAAATTTGCATCGTGGCAAATGGGGTGGAAATGGAAAATAAATCTCAAATGTTAGTAGTCGTAATTGGTTATTGGTAATTGGTTTGGAATTGAAGAATCAACTACACTTAACCCGGACTCATCTAAAGGTCCGTTTATATTTCCACTGCATTGCAGCGAGTGTGCTGCATGCCGATATATCGATCATTTCTGCTGCAACTGATTGAAACCATGGACGGAATAGACCAGTTAACATCTACGTCACTTTTTGGTGACTGCCAATCAATGCCGCCAATAGTTATGGCCATAGTATTAAACCTCAACAGATACCTGAAATGTGGAACACAGGCCGACTAGTTTTAGAGACCAGGCCTAACATGTTTACAGGACATGGTTAATGAGGAGACACAACACATTAGCGAATTCTACCGAAGTCCGAATTTGTTTAGTCCGAAGGCGTTACTTGCTACTTAACAATGTGACAGACAAAGAGGACGGATATTACTATCGATTTTGAAGAGCATTGCGGGTGATAGTATTGGAAAGTTATCTTGCCATGAGCTTTTAATTTTAAAACAATTGCGCGATGATCTGTTAAAAAGTCGTCCAAACGTTTTTCCCAAACCAATGCTTGTGTTATTTTGTTTTGGCCTTACAAACAATAATATTTGAACTTTTCTTTCATGACATTTTTAAACTTCTAAACTTCCCAATTGTTTTGGTTTTTGGTGTTATTTTTCCCTTTGATGAAAAAATAAATTTACAAAATGTTATTGATTGTTCAACTTTTAGTGTATCAAAACGCGTCATCTATTTGTTAAATATTGAAAAATATTATTATTGCACGGACGTTCACCAAGCTCCTAACAATCGTAAGTGAAATCCAATGGATAATGTTTGGATTAGTAAATTTTTTTTCGGGACTTCGGTAGGGTACCCCCCCAACCAACTAGTTCAAAAGTAGGTCCAACGACGTATTACCGGTATTAATATACCGAGGGAATTAGAAAACCAATCCACCTAAATTCCCCTCAAGCCTATTGTACCCTATTGTACTATGTCACTGCGGTTCGGACATAAGCACTTAGGTCAAATCTTCAACCTCTATATGTCAGTAGAACAGTTGCTTACTTGTTTGGTAACCTGGTCACAGTTAAGAGCGACAGAGCGTACGGTGTGCATGTCCACACGTTACTTTACTAATTACCGGTCGTAAGTACGAATAGGAATACGCGCTCCTTCTTCGGCATTAAATCGTCGGACTGAAGTCGTTACGTCCGCTAGAGTGGGTTCACACGGCCAAATTATATCCACAACCCTAAAAACACGATCGATTTGGTCCGATTAAGACGCCGGTTGCCGCTGTTTGATTAAATCCCCCCATTTACCGGCTTAAGATATTGCGATAATCACCCTTCAGAGGGAGGGTGACTGGCCTTCGCTTGATTTTCTTTATGAACATCCTCCTATAAAAAATTTGGTTTGGTAACCTACGTATAGCTTAAGAATTATTAACTTTACTCTTCCATTGTATCAAACTATGTAGAAACTCCACGAGACGTCCCTATGACGTCCTAAGTAATCGTTAAAAATACTGCATATAGGAAGAAACATTGATATTTTGGCAATTCTGGCTCATAAATAATTGGCACACTAAAATTTTCCATCGTTGTAGAGACATTATATGACGTCATTAGACATGTAGTATGTTGGTACTCATTTTGGGATCAAAAGGAAAAGAGAGGAAGTGCATCTATTGCAACTAAAATCCAAATGTCTGTGTATTCCTGGCCCGTACTGGGCGTGTGGTATATTTCTGAAAAAAGGGGGGGGGGGCGTGGCTAAATTTCTTTGACATGGGGGATGGGGCTGATGATAAATTTATGGATGAAATGGTTTGCTAGAAAAGTCCTTACGTGCACATGTGCGGCTAAAACAAAAATATAATGAAATTGAACAAAATCGCACAAGGCGCGGGGAAAATACCATTTTTTTTAAACTAGTATGGTAAAATCTGAGGTTATTGGGTCAAAAACACGTGAATGGGTATCAAAATTTGGGGGATAATCGTTGACCATCCCCCTCATCAAAAATATTGGGGGGGGGGAATATCGCCACCCCCGGAGTACGGGCTATGGGGGGGGGGTGCATGGCACACCTATATCCATCACTTGGGCTCAACCTTACCTTCCTAACCCCGGTGTGTTTTAATGGGGGGGGGCATGAAACGGAGCACAAAATGTCAATTGGTACTTACAAATAACAATTGACACAGGGTTGGGTGGGCGAAAAGAAGAAGAGAGCGGTACTGGGTAACAACCCCCACCCCCCTTCGGAAGACGAGAGAGGTAATTAATTATAATTATACATTTAATAGGTATAAATATGAATTATCAATTCCTATTTCAGTGAAACTGAAATTGGAATCTGTTCGACATGGTATCGGCTATAAAACAGTCACATAGGCCGTAAGCACAGAAGGTTTTGTTAGACGAACGAGATACCATAGTGAATACGGGAAAAATTAAGAGAAAATATAACTTTGAAAATTTGAAGCTGCCGGAGAACCGTTGTTGCGTGTAGCCCAGGAGAGGGAAAGTTACTATGGGGGTCAATATTTGAACTGCTCTAAATCGATGCAATATAGCTCAATTGTCTTGGTTCCCGAGTAAAAAAGTCAATTGGGTCACATGTGTGGTGCTTCCTTTCCACGAGATTTGGGAACAATAGGCTAAAGGTCTTTGTTTATTCAAGAAGGTCAAATTGTACTACCAAGTTTTCTTTGTAAAAAATATAAAAAACATATGTAATGATACTGATTCAAAAATATTGCTTTGATTTGCATAGGGTTGGTTACCTTTCATAGGGAGGGGTCTAATGCCCGTCCCCATAGGTCCTACAGGGAATTTTTACCCCCTCCATTATAACACACACTGGATGGAAAGTGCAAGCTTTCATATTTGGGATTCCAGACATTAAAACATACAAAAAAAATTTGTTTACAAAAAAATTTTTTATTATTTCTATTTTGATATTCTTGAAATAAACAAAGACCTTTAGGCCTATTTTCCCACAAATCTTGGAAAGGAAGCATCACACGAGTGTGACCCAATTGACTTTTTACTTCCTGGTAAACTAAGGAATAATTTGAGCTATATTTATTAAGATTTAGAAGCAGTTAAATATTGGACCCATAGTAGAAACTTAACCCCCTCCTTGTGGGCTCCGCAACAAACGGGTCCCCGGCAGCTTCATATTTTAAAAGTTATATTTTTTTCTGAAAATTTTCCCGGTTCAGAATATGGTATTCGTTTCGTCTAACCAACAACTTTCTGGCTGATGTCTACTACGGTAACAAATGCAAACTAACCGGAAGTGAAATATTACAATTTTGGGGGTTTTCGTGTACAATTACACGTTTGGCGCGTTGGCACCAGTTGAGATGTTGTTATAATTTGTTACAAGGTACATTGAACTCATAACACCGTTCTCAAAGGTCGGAAGTGATCGGAACATTGTCATATTATTTTTTTTACAAGATTTTTTTTTAACGATTAGGGTCCCAAATCACTCAAAATCCACGCTTATTTCTAGTAGTCGTAGCTCCACCAAAGGAATGCGGATTTTGATGCGGGGGTTTCGGTATGCAGGAACAAAATTCTCCTCTACTTGGTGACAACAATTGCCCAAAAAAAAAAGATGGAAAGAGGTACTGCTGCACTTTCCAGAACCCCTATAGTCAGGGGTTACAACATCCGGTCAAATACAAAGATTTGTGGAAGTTTCCCGTAGTCATGAATCGACCGCGGAAAGCGAATAGATCACAAACGGTCTCGGGGTATGACATGAATACACCTCGAGTGCTAGCTTTGGTCGAGATGAATGGGTAAGCGAATTAGCGTAAATTGGTGGTTTTTCGCGTTTTTGTCCTTCTCTCTCTATTATGTCCATGATGAAACCACTTTCAATGCAAGTTAAAATTGATTAACTTGTTCAAATGTATGCATTGCAGTATGGGAAGAGACTGCTATCCATGCAATGCAACGCACTGCATGGCAGTGCAGTGGAAGTGTGAACGGACCTTAAGGGAAACCCATGATGGCCTCATCAAAGCGACCGGCAAACAAGAAGAAAGTATTGAAATAAGGAATTGATGAATAAAAATAGCCCCGATGAATTATCGGTCGTGTAGTGTTTAGCATAAACAAGCCCCCCACCAACCAAAACAATTCATAGTAATCGGGAACGTTCTTGATGACCGATTTTTTTAAAACGTAAATAAAGTTTTTTGGCCGAGATAATACGGAATGAGTGGGCCGCCTTTGGTTTTTGTAAGTCAAAATCAGGGTGGACCAAAAGCTATTTTGCTATATTTATGGACCCAAAAAGTATGAATGGGTGGCAGTAAAAAGTAGGTAGTTATGACCCTGTATGTACTTGTCCATAAAACGAATAAGCGATCAACAAAAAAAAAAAAGAATAGCGATCAAAACATTATCCAAATATTGTACCTCACATAAAAAATAAGTTACAATTCCCGAAACGGATCAATAACAGAGTTTATAAAGTGAATAAAAAACATTGCAGAAGAATACACAATTTTACCTGATCTGTTACCTCAACTGGATCAGTGATGTTCAGATCGCAATGTTCGCCCTTCTATGCTGAAAAAAATTAGGTAATTTGGTTGAAGAATGAGGTTAGAATGATTGAAGGATTTTCAAGGCTTTGATTCAGAAAGATTTGTCACCAAGAGGTTTATATAGATAGAGATGCAAAAGTTACGAATCTTAGAAAGTAACAAGAGGTTCTCTATAGATAGAGAGGCAAAACGTTACGTAATCTTAAATTAACCGTCTCGATGTTTTGCCGACCACAAAAGAACCTAGAGTAACAACAATAGAATGCAAAGGGTGCCTCCGCTTCGTCCACATAATGTGGGTGCTGCTTTGCATATACTCTAAACGGTAGTGATACAAATTACTGTATGGGTTTAGAGGTGGCCCGGTTGTGTCTAATAGTTTACCTGGATCCTTGTGCTCAGATACTCTTTTTTCTCATAATGTAAGCGCGCTTAGGTGAAAAGATGTGTCATTGAGGCGGGGTTGATTAAATCAAGACGACTTATGTGTCATTTCATGTGTGTGACCATGGGTAGGACACAAATTAACCACCCAATAGCACCAACCTTTCCAACAATTGATATTTTGGCGGATTGTGTATCGATATTATTGTGTATACAAGCACCCAAATGATAATTATTTCGTGCAATATTAAAATGGCAGCGCCCAGCACGACGATGGGTTGATGGTTTTCACCCCCCTTGGAAAGACACCGTCTCGCATGTTTTGCCGACCAAAAGAAAACTAGGTACAACAATAGAGAGCAAGGGCTGCATCCGATTCTTCCACATACTGTGGGGGCCGCTTTGCCTATACACTAATCGGGTTCGTGATACAAATTAATGTATGTGTTAGAGGGTGCCAGTGTGTTGTCTTTGTGAATAAAGTGTACCTGGATCATTGTGCAGATACTCTTTTTCTAATAACTGCAGGCCTTAGGTGAAAAGATGATTCATTGAGGCGGGTTTATTTAAATCCCGACGACTGATGTGTCATTCATTCGTTGTGTGGCATGGGTAGGACAAATTAACCCACCCAATAGACACCCAAACAACAACTGATGATTTTTGGCGGCATTGGTTGTATCGAGATTGACCATTATGTGTGTATAAAGCACCCAACAATAACATAATATCGCTGCAATATCAAAAATGTCAGCGCCAGCACGGAGGACTGGTTTTGAATGGGTTTCACCCCTTGGTCACACCATTTCAGACAAAATAATGGAACTGATGAAACCCAGCTTACTGTGGAAATCATTGGAATGGGGTTTAAAAGGTAGGTTGTAATAAAATGGATCAGCGCGAAAATTCTCATATTACTCATTTTCTTCACAAAATTCCTATTTTTAAGCATAGAAAGTTGAACAAAAAATATGCAGACATGAAAACATCAAGGGCGTCACAGTTGGGTAACATGGCGGGTCAAAGTTTGTTTTTTCATGCAATTTTTTTTTCGATTCACTAGTTAAGGCCCGGTTTTTTCTTTGCAACCTATTGTTCATAAGGTGCGCACTAATTTTTTCTACAGGGCACCGTTTGGCTTCAAATTTTGCAGCGCTGGTTACCGGGGAAAAATTTATTAATATTCCACAAAAATGATAATACGCGCCTTTGTCGATGGTTCGTGTTTCCACAAGAAATGGATCTACATTTTATTACATATATAAACATGAAGATAGTACATCAATATACGTTTTTTTTTTAAGTTTTTTGTTTGTTGGTTTTTTCGTTTTGTTTATTTTGTCTGTTACATCTTTGTCTCAATACAAGTTTTTATATTGACACGAAATAGAAAGGTTCTTTACTCGTAATAAACTGGCCACTTCACCACATAAATCGCGACAAGAACGGAGACGGCATTACTATTTCGTCTTAGTAAGCTCAGAAAAGTGACCGCAATGGAAATTATAAATTTTTTTCAGGTATTATGTGGAAGTTAACATTGTTCAAAAAAATAGATTAAACAATTTCTTGTTATGTCACATAAATATCTTATGTACAATTAATATTATTCAAATGAAAAACTGACCAATATGACTGTAAACTTCAAAAATGTAAAAAGACTGTTGTTAGGATTTCAACACAAAAGTTTGTCCTCTTGAATGATATTAGTGTGGTTCCTGGGGGTTTTGACCCGGCAAAAAATTGTTATTGAGTGATTTTCACGAAGCAGAATGCATCATACAGAACATATCCAAAATCCCCATAAATCGCCCTTGGGGAAATTTTTTTTTTTTTTTTTTTTTTTTTTTTTTTTTTTTTTTTTTTTAATTTTATGGTGTTTTTTTGTGTTTTTTTGATATCTTTTTTGGGTCAAAGAATCCAATTCATTTCAAAAAATTCTAAATATCTGACGAATTTCCTTTTCGCCAAATCCAAAATGGCCGCCATTTTTATAATAGCTATTTCATGTTTTTGGAAGATGTTCTGAGGTTCAAAGATTAAGTTTTTGTTTTAATTCATCATGAATAGAAGGTTTTCCTAAAGTCAAAAAATCCAAAATGGCCAATTACATACACTGATCTCTCATGACTATACTTCCTTTGCAGTATCTAGCAAGGAAGTTCGGTCAAACTGACGCATATATAGGAGGGTTGTTTAAAGGCAAATCCCGAAAAGGGATTTGTTCTAATTACCAAATAGTAGTAACTTTATTCCTTTTAGTCATTCGGAAAGCATGATGGTGTATGTTATTTGAACTTAATCAGAATGCAATTTCAAAAACTGCCCACAATGAGAACCAGTACGCGGCTATCACATAATATTAATCATTCCAAAGAATGCTTTAAAAAGTTTAGTATAATGCAGTTTTCGTTATATTTTCAATAAACGCAATGATTAATATGGGCACACAAGTACGTCTGCCGAAAATGGGCATAGACAAGAGCGCATATATATTTCTATTTGTAAACCACGTACAGAAATGGAAACTGGTGTGTGAAAGAAATATAGAAAAAAGATGAATCCAGAAATGGTGGAAATAACATTTGGGGTGAAATGAAAAACACATCAAGCTGACTTCACTATTACATAATTTAGTTCCGTTTTTTACCGTCCTTTACAAAAAAAAAAAATTTCCTCTTTATGTATTTAGATCTATTTCTTTATTTCACTTATTTAAGATTTATGATTTCTTCATTTTATAATTATTCGTCAGTTTATAGTCGCGTCTATAATTTATATAGGCAAAATTATATGTTAATGACGGCCATTTTGAATTTCAGCATCAAGGAAACATCGGATTATATTTAGATTTTTCGACTTAAAATCCCAACACATCTCCTGAGAAGCCACAAGATTAAGCAAAGATATAGCTAATTCTATGCAATGTAGCTATTTGGCGGCCATTTGGATTAAAAAAATTCCCCAAGGGGATTCAGGGGATGTTGGATTGTTGTTATAAATATCAACATTTAAAAATATTTGGTGAAAAAAATCAGCTCAATAACCATGTTTCCACGTAGTGTGTATTCTTCTTCAGGATAATTAAAGGACTATCGGTCCAATCAGGCTACAATATTAGACATTGGCAGGATTAGTTTTAAAGGCTGATTCAGCGATTCCTGAAGGAGGGCCGCCCTCACTTTTCCAACAAAATCGTGTCTTTTGCCTGTACCTAATGCATGTCCGATCTAATCACTGTGTGAAAATAAGCTAAAGCCTCAAATCGAAGTCCTCATATAGAAAATACCCCGTGTTATAAATTTCGGATCCGGGATTTTGTTTACACAGTCATTGGCACTCTATACTACATAAGGTTTTACTACATGAAAAGAACACTTTCAATCTCAACCCTGGAATTTCAGAATTTTAGGGCTTCTATCTTAGTTCTCGCTGGCTCTTTTCAATTAATTCTCGAAAATATTTATATTTCGAAATCTCTGAGTCAGCCTTTAAACGTGAAGAATAGCCGTAGTTCGCTGAGTTATTTCGTTCAAATGAAAAAGTACAAAAAAAGGAAGAAACGCCGGGGGGCACTTCTCAATGACCAGGGGTATATCTGGTCCAAGCAATCACAAAAGCACCCTAAATACGGATTTCGAAGCTTGAAATTTCACCCCTAAACACGTGTCAACAGTGCAAGTAGATTACCCTAACAAGTACTGCTGAATATTTGCTGCCCCTAAACAAGTATAAGCAGCCAGCCAATTTGCATTACCTTAACACGTATTGTCTTTCTCCCTACCCCTAGAAAGGAAGTGATGCCTATGATGACCTTTTACGTAAAACCAAACCACTATTCTTGGACACAGGGATGTTGTTGAGCTGGTGATGTTGGTAATTCAGAAAATATCTGGGGAAGTTCAGTTTTCAGCATAATGATCGAGGGAAGGTATTATAAGGGGAATGATTTGAGCCGGGGCGTATCCAACCATTCACAGGACGGCGGCCGACTAGTCGAAAAAAGTCGGCGATATGGCTGATGAGCGGCCTGCGCTCGCAATCTTCAATTTCCCAAATGAGAACATTTTCAGGCGAATTTGATAGAAATAACTTTGTACTGATTCACTATAGCAAAACTATAGATGATAAATGGGCCTTATAAAAAGTAAATGATGATGGTTTTAAGTGTAACAGAGAAGTGCAGATAGTACGTGGCGTGGGAGGGGGTGCGCGATCGCTCGCCGAAGCGCGAAACCCAGCAAGCAATGTTTTGCTTCGAAATAACATCTTTATCATGCAAATTTGAAACAAGAAAACCAATTTGATATTTGTAAGTGGTTAACTTTAAAAGGCCTATAGACAATGATCGCTGTATAACAGTTTAAATATAGTTCATGCATTGTAGTTTTATGAAAACTACTCCATAAAATAAAGTGTTCAGGGAGAGTTCGTAAGCGGCGCGGGGGGGGTCGGAAACTGAGGTATTTAGTTGTCAAGACATTTCCGCTGGTACAAGGTACGCGCGAAGCCGGAGATATTTTCGGCACTTATTCTCGTATTTGCGCGCGCAGCGATAAATCGGAATTTCTTGGACAATGGCCCGAATCGCGCATATGCACCCAAAATTAGGTCCCAAAAGTTATTTTAAGAAAATTATTAACTAGAATTGACGACATTTAAATAAATATGAGTTTAATTGCTTAAAACATGTCCGTTTCAGGGTTAAGTGATATACAAACAATTTTGGTATTTTATAGCGACATAATAGGCAATAACCAAAGGAGTCGTCTCATTTCTCAATCTCAAAGCCTGTACTAAAAATGATGTGTTCTGCTCTTTACGCGTGTTGCGCGGAAAATTTTGGAATGGGGGATTTGAAAGAACAGATTTTGAAAGGCAAAGTAAAAGGACTTTCGGACCACTTTTTAATTTTTTTTTAGGTTGTGAATGAATATGGGACCAAATGCGTAAGTCTCATTAGAAAATATACCCCTTTTTCTTGATTTTGGGTGATTTTAGACCCCTTTCATTTATAGTAAACGGCATGATCCTGAAAAAACTACCTTTTTACGTGGATTCTTGGACACGGATGATCCCCTTGTCTATGAGACGATACCCCGGGAGCAAACGGCAGGTTCACGACCAGGACAATTAAAGCAGTTCTTCTAAAGGTGATAGGGATTATTAGGACAGAAACAGTTCTAAAATTGAAAGCGTGTTGTTTTCCTTTTCCACATCTTAGTGTAGTGTCACATAGACCTCCGAAACATTCTGGTCAAAGGGTTAGTAACTAATTAAGTGCTATTAACTTCGTATCCTCAGAAAAAGAAGAAGAAAATCTATCGTGTGTTTTTTAGAATAAAGTATTATCATCTCTAGGAAAGAACAATTACGTCAAGTTCGATAGCATAGTATGTAATCATATAAGATTCGTTGTTATCATGAAATTATAGTATTCATGAAGATATATTTGTTGAAATATGATTTTTACATTAAAATAGTCAGGTATTCCCACCAAACCACGCGTGTGCTGCTGCCATAGTAGAATGAGTGGCGGATACTCTTTTAGGAAAATGCGTAAAGGCCGACTCCGAGATTTCCTGAGGAGGGCGCCCTCAATTTCCAAAAAATCGTGTTTTTTGCAGTACATAATGCGTGTCCTTATACTAATCACTGTGTGAAATTTGCTAAGCTTAAATCGAATTCCAATTCTATCGAAAAATCCCACTTGTATAAAATTCTGGATCGCGAACTTTGTTATACACAGTATACGAGAGACGTACGTATACCAATAAATGTTTACTGCATCAAACGAAAATCCGAGTCATCCTCAAATTGGGAAGGGTGCATTTTAGGGTGACTATTCTTTAGTTAGTGACTAGTGACACAAAATAATATTTCGAATCTCTGAGTCAGACTTAAAGAGAGGATATCGCATAGCCTAGTCCTACTCTATGGTTAGCCACCGAGCGTACGAAGTTAGTAGAGCTCAGATCCACTTCAAAATGTCAAAAAATATGCATTACATTGGACCAGAAAAACAGCATGTGTTTCCTCGCTGTCTGGTGTACACAAACGATGAGATTTTACAAATATTTAAGACGAGTTAATCTAATTGTTCACAAATGAAAGGAAATCGTTCATAGGGAATACTTTTCCCGGAGTTAAAACATATAATCATAATATTTATAAGAACAAAGCAATGAAAATAAATAAAAACACAAAAAATGCGCACAATAATTGGTTCACATTATTCACAACTCTTTAGTATTTTAAAAAGACTTTACGTTTTGGTTTTACACAAAAAGCAGGAGGAAACAATGGTAGCAGTGGAATGTATTGAAAGAGTGTGCACTTCAGGATATAATTGTGAATTTTTGCACAAAAGTATTTAGCATTGTAATCATTAAATTGAGGAAAGCACTGCCAACCCCCCCCCCTGAATGGCCCCCAGCTTGGGGTGCACAGGTTATACAGGGGTCAAAAATTAAAGTTGTGAATGTGTTAAAAAGCACACCATGGTGCATGTCTGTCACCACTGGATTCAAAACGGATAGTATCGTTTACACTATCTATGGCTTATATTCCGGGAGTTTGGGGTAAAAACTTTAAAAATGGTGGAAAAAGTCATTTGGGTGTGACATGGGGTCAAAAGTTTAAACGTCGCTTGATTCATTTCGATGCGGTTGCATAGTTTCCCATTCAAAGGATTGAAATAAGGAATCTTCTGCCTTATCTTTGTGCTTAGTTTTTCACGGTCTCTCACTAAATAGGTAACAGGTCAATAGAATACAAAAGCTGCCAATAGCTGCTGACTCTATTCGCCATTGGTGATATAACCAGACCGTAAGATGTCAAACCTATTCCTATTATTTCCTATTAGCTAAACCAACACTTTGAAACCACATTTTTACAAAATTGGAGAAACTTTTAATTTTTTATTTTTAAATGGTTTAAAAATTGACTTTTTGTACCATTTTTCAGTTTTTCACCTGATAATTCGAAACTATAAGGCACAGGTAGTAATAAACTATACTTTTTGAATCTTGTAACCGACATATCCTATGGTGTGCTTTTTAAAACAATCGGAAATTTTAAAATTTACCCCTGGTGTTGAACCTTAAATCAGGCTGGGGGCCATGAACAGGAAAGGGGTGTGCAAGTGCTTCCATCAATTTTTTTGATGAAAAGTAAAAAAAATAAAAAAAATAAAAAATTCACAATTTATCCGGATTTGCACACTCACCATAAGAATCTGTTCACTACAATCCCCCCAATATGGTATTCACAGACGATGGCGGCCAAACCTTTGTCAACATAGCAATGCCAGCCCCGTAGTACAAAACCGGAGAAGAAGACACAGTCTCACGCACCTCATGAAAAAAAAAACAGTTCTCCATGTGATTAATTTATTGAGGTTGTAACTAATGTTATAAAATGTACTAGGCCTACACAAACAAACCAGTAATCAGTAACCAAAAAAAGGTTGTCTATTTTGTATGGTCATGCGTAACTTGAAATCTAGTTGTTCTTGTGCTCAAAACCTGAACTCCTGCATGAGACAGTAAAGAAAAGAAGAAAAAAGGGAAAAAAAAAAAAAAAAAAAGGAAATTAATAACAAACGCACCATTTTTCTTTTGGAATGAAACACTATCCAGGCCAACATACACAATAACGTATCCACAGCAATGTTTCCTTAACTATTCGTAATTTTACCCGTTTGTTTGGTTTATAGCTTTAAAAGTTATTGTAAATACTGTTTAAAACTGTATGGAAAGATGTCAGATTTTCCTTTTATAGGAGGATTGCAACACAACATACTAAACACATGAACATCGGAACGCGTATGGTTGCAATTTCGCAAAATGGGCACTAGATTATATTTGGTTAAGTTTAAGCTTTTTTAATTTCGAATTACAGTTGAAATGCAGCTTCGAAAACAAAAAAAAAAAAGACAACATTTCAGTATTTGATCTTTGTTACTGGACACTCGGCAAACTTTGATACCCTTTTAATGAAATCTGGTGTTCGGTGAAAATCTTGGTATTGTTTTCAACTGTTCCAAGATTAATGGGAAATCGTTGCTTTTCGATACCATGATTGTCGTGGTTCCATTGTTTTAAAAACCTGTTTCCTCAACTATCAATTCAGACTTTACAATCATTAATTGATGTTAAAACATACAAGATAACGGTGCTAACTGGGCCTTCGAATAAAAGACAGCTGTAAAGTTCCAGTCATAAAATGCATTAATAACCGTTTTTTATTTTAAATTTATTTGGCTTGCCTCCACCCCAACCAATATGAGATGAATGCGAAATAGTCTTACAATGAGAACAATGCACCGATCATACTGCCTTAGTCTTGACGCCTGTCTGCGGAATGTGTGAAAATAGATTGCCAGATACGTTTTAAAAAGAATAGTTTCCTAACAATAATTGCCAACGATTTAGACGTTTGTCGTTGTTGAAAAGTGAGTCCGGTCAATAAAATATTCAAAAACCTTAAGGACATAAAGCATAAGCGCACATTTGTGGTCCCACAATACTGTTTGTAATATGTGGGATCATGCAGATGCACTGTTAAAAATTTCATTAAAATAACAGCGCTTTGACTGGCCGCTGGGACTCACAACAGTAAAACCACGTTTTTTTTACAGAAATTTGCACGTTTCGAGTCCTTTTACAGTTAATTTGCACGTTTTGAGTCCCGGCGAACAGTCAAAACGCCGTTATTGAAGATCATTTTTACCAGTGTGGATGGATGCCTGGATGCCTGTCCTGTCTATTGGATGGTGCAATAAAATTCTCAACCCACTCTACATTACTAGACTACCCTAAACGAGTATCAATTACCTCAATTTGGCATGTCATAGAACATGAAGAGGTCTGTTGCTATACACATTTTGGATAGATCATGAATATTAATGAGCTAATTTCCATATTTTAAAGTAATTTCCAACAATTCATTAAGTCCTCTACAAGTATACCGATTTAGTCAATGAACTTTTGGCATGGTGATATAACATGAGTCATGTCGTAATACTTTGGAAGGTTATGAATAGTATGAGTTCATTTGTCATATTAATCAATAACTGTGATACTCACACTGTGGGGCCATCTTAATTATGCACCGCGTAACTCTTGTTTTGGGAGAGTGCCCCATTTTCTAATTTGTGAGATTTAATGCACAGTTTGTGTTGCTAATTGTCTAGTAAACTACATTTGTGAACGGTAATGCTCAAAAAGTGCTACTCATAAAAGAAGGATTTTGAAATTAGATTTGGGGATTCCTGATCATAATTCACGGCAGTGCTGGAAACGTGAAATTTCTGTCTGTCCATTATGAATGGTACAATCTCACGAAAATTGCCATTGCCATTGAATTATTCTCGAATCCGATTGTAATTAATGGTATTAACAAAATTTCTTCTTATGCGACACATATAGAGAAGTTCAAGCTTTAACGCACATGTATCAGTTTTTTACTAGCAAATTACTAATGCAACTGTGCAAAAATGTTTTTTTTTTTTTTTTTTTTTTTTTTTTTTTAAATGTGCTATTATTGCCTTAACTCATACTACAACCATGCATTTCCACCCTATTTAATCAATCAACAATCAATTCAATCAATCAATCATCATTATTTTGTTTTCTTCACAAAATACAGCAAAATGCAACTGAAAAAATAATAGGAGTATGATAGTACAGTGAAAAAAGTGTTGAGAAAAGATCTCATGAATAAGTGTAATTATAAGCCTCATTATTAGAGAACCTGAAATTTAAAGCCTATATGGCTTTGGCAATAAAGGAATAAATACTGAACAGAACTGTATCCTGTATTTAAAACTATTTGGACCTTATAATGCACATCCTTTTCGATTTTTAGGGTGTCCCTCCTGACTATGCATAAAATTAAGATATTAATAAACACCGCACCTGTCAGAGTTCATATCTTTAACAATGTCTCAGAAAACAACAAAAACAGTGGTATGCCTGGATGTGAGTTCTGCCTATCTGCTACATAACGCTGAAGTATTAATCACCTAGCACCTGTCAGATCAATTCTTTAAACATGTCTATAGAAATTAACAAAGACAATGGTACGCGAGTTACTGGCCAAGTGCTTTTCAGCATACCATGCCGGTACACACTTCTCCAATACATTTACAAATGCGAGGCGCCCGCTCATTACTCCTCCTTACACTCTCACCTTACGTGACGTCATATTTGGATACAGCTTGGGGAAATTTTTGGAATTCTGCATATTGTTCTGACGTTCGAGAGACTTTTAGACCTCAGGTGTCAAAATTATATGCGCAATGAAAATCCGGTATGGTCTCGGCGATCGGAAGCTGAAAACAGAATTCAAATAAACGTAATGGTGTAAGGTCCACAGGTTAAATTTAGCTTCTACAGGGGCCAAATACTAAAAATGCTTCAGTTTCATTGGAAATGGTCTCATATTTATTTGTAATGCATAACAAGTAAAATAAGGTATGTTGGGACAATGTACAATGTCAGCCTATAGTTACAAGTGTACACCCAAAAAGTAACCCCAGCCCTTATAGGGGTATAGGTGTATGACTAATGAGGTGCTCGTCAACTATAGTTATGGTGATTGGGTCACGTTATCTGCGCGCACCAGTCCCCCAGCAGATATTTCTGCCAACTTGTGACTTCGCGTTCCTAGCTGCCCGCGCGCGTAAAAACCACCCTTGCGTACGCTGTGCGATCTTCCGAAGGTAGCAAGCACGCTTTGGCCCTTTACCTGTTTCCAATTAAGTATCATGCAGGAGCTATGTGCTTTTCACCGAATTTAATGCATTATTAAACAACTTGAGTCAAAGATTAATATTGCATAAAACGGGCCTTCAATAAACTAAATATCTTTTCTTTTCCGAAATTAGCAGCTTCTCTCCTGATTTTTTTCAACACCTTTTTTCAATGTCGTATCGGAAATGTGTTTTTCTTTATCATTTCTCTGTCTGCCCCACACTTGTAAATGGTCAGGAACTCAAATGCTAATACTACATCCAGATGACAGAGTAATTTTTTTTTCCAACAACATTTCACCTATTTGGTCTTATAGAGAGTGTTAAATGCATAACATGATGATTTAATATGATCCTTATATAGGTTCGTTGAAGGAAATATCACTTGTCATTTTAACGAATTTCCGGCAGTAAAGTTAAATGGCGAAATCTTATTATTTTGCCTCGTGTAAATCCAGGAATATCCGAAAAAATCACATTTATGTACACTTTCATGTAGATATAAGACTTTTTCAGTATTTCAACAGTCAATTATGGCATTTATGGACACGCTATTTACTAACAAGAAGGATAATTCAGGTAACTTTACGGCAGGAAATGACCGTAAATAAAAAGGAACTGTTTGATTATCTTTTCGTGAGATTTACTCAATTACTTGGCACTTCATAATCCTTTAAAAACATGCAGAAGTGATGGCAAATCTTTAATCACCTTTCCAACTGATACTAAGGCTTCATTTTACATTTAGCCGTGATTTCCTCTCTCAAGAAAACCACAGAATTTTGGGCCATGCAGCGCAATTGCAGCATAAAGTGGCCGACAACTTGGCATAAAAACACGTACGTAGCGAATGCTCATTATATGTTTTTTTAAGTTCCCAATGACCTTACATAATATCGTTTAACTTCGGTAAAAGGACGAATTTTGACAACAGTAATTTAAAATTGCTAAGAAGTATAGGTAGGGCCTATATTCGTCCAGCCTCATACTGGTTTCAGAATAGGCCTAACGCTGAAAAGCATTCAAAATCACGAAATCTGGACACGCCCTTTGCCTTTCCCCTTTCTCACCTTTCCATAAACTTTTTCTTCCCTTTTCTTACCATAGTCTTTTTAACTGATTCTCATCATACATCACAACACATATCAATATTAAAGATTAAAATTACAAAGAGGAAAAAACAATGCTCATAAGTTTTAATCAGTGCGCACATTTTGCGTGCCTGTTTTTGTTAGCGTATCCAGCTTAAAGCGTTTGCCATGCGTGACACTTGTGTCTTTTTACGCCCCTCAATACGCGTTGTTATTTAGACTACTAAAATGCCGCTATTTTCGAAAATAACAGAAAAAGTAGTTCGGTGACCCCTACTTTTTTTCTTCAGTAATCGACAGATCTTGTTAGTGCGCACTTTATTAAAATTTTGACAGTTTTAAAAAAGTTATCGAACCGATTTTTTTTAATATGCAAAATGTCCATGAAAAAATGAATTTTCCATAGACGTGTGTAAAACAATTTTGTGAAAAAATTAGGTGGTTTTTAATAGATTTTCCCCTCTCAAAAACGAGTTCGGTGACCCCATATTTTTATTTCTGATATTTGACGTACTTCGATGAACGTTTCATATTATACGAAATCTTAACAAAATCTATCGAACGGAACGTGACCCAATCACCTTAATTTCACATTGCAGATGGTCCAAACTATTCCTTATTTTAATTGTAATAACATTATAAACAATGTGAGACCATTTCCACTGAAATTGTAGCGTTTTTTTTTTAGTATTTGACCCCTTTAGAAGCTAAATTTAACCTTTGACCTACATTAACGGTTTTCAGCTTATAACTCCTTAAGGGTAAGTCGTAGATAGCACAAACTATACATTTTTTTAATCCTTGTGATCATACAAACATTTTGGTATGCAATTCAACACATTGGACCACTTTTCAATTTTGACCACTGTATAATGTTTTGCGAGCCCCTAGCTGGCTTAAGCTACCCCTACAGAATTGCCATCATACATTTTCGTGTATGTCATAGTTGAGGTTGCCCTGGTTAACTGCTCTTTCTCTTTTCTTCTTTTTCTTTTTCGCCCCCCCCCCATGTGGTCCGACCAACATGCTGGCTCACCCACTATAATGAGTACACCTCGCTATACAATTAATACACCCATGGATACACTCCTTCTGCTAATGAGCATATCTCACTATGCTATTGAGATCGGACTTTATTCTAGGGAAAAGGCGGTAAGACATCCATACGATAGTTGTCATTAATCCTTTCTCAACCTATGAATAGTGCTTATTTTTAATACATTCTTACAGGTTATCCCAAAGACATCGGCGTTGGTGAACCATTCCTTCACAACCCCACCCCATTGCTTGCTGATAGAGCCTACCTCAGTGGTCAAGTCTTTGCTCATAACCTGGAAACCATCAAGAAATTACAATACAAATGATTAAGTCACAATGGAACGCCCTTTTTCGGAAAATGACTACCAACCAGACGATCACCGCAAAAAGGGAGGTTTAGCGTTATTTTCTTATTAGATCTAGGGACAATTTCCCTCAAAAAGGCAGGAGTCCGCTCCGTGATTTTTGGTCCATTTTTGCAAGTGGCAAAAATGGCATGAAGGGACGTTGCGGGATATAAAACGTACAACTCGAAGACTATATGCCATCATCCTCTTCCTTACCCAAACTTGATGGTCCACCTACAGCACACCATATTGCACAAGCAGCACGGGCCACGAATAAACAGTACAGTTTCACCAAACTCATTCATGATGTTGAATTCGGGTTTCCAGCTACTACACCTGCGTTATGAAATACATAAATAACCACATTACCTAATAATACGATATAGATTATAAATACTCGCGGTCCCCTCCCCTAGAATTTCGTCTGCCGACGCGGTTTGTGAATAGTGAGTCACCCAAAGGTCACATGAGGTCACAAGGTCACATGAGGTCACCAACATGTCACCCCACCCCTCCCACCTCCTTTCACGCAAATTACAATCATCGTAGCCGTACAGAGCTCACACGGCATGCAATATATTAAGGGTTCACATTTTGACTGCGGCTAAAGGCACATGAGGTCACCAAGGTCACCACCAACATGTCACAACACCGATCGCCGCCCCCTCCTTCCAGCAATTTATCAACGTATGCCCTTACGGAATTCATAGGCAGCCAATATATTAAGGGTTAACATTTTGGCACCACAGACACACACACAGATACATACACACACATACATACACCAGGACGACACGCATGAGTAAGTCCAATTCAAAGTACTGATGAGTACATTTTCCGAAAGCAGCGCCCCAATTGTTTTCAAACCCGGTTTTTTTTTTGGGCATATGTAGTGGGGGATTGTAGTAAAGATCTTATGTAAGGTGCAAACCATAAAATTGTGATTTGGTAATTTAAGAAAATAATAATAGACATTTTGATATCAAAAATTGATGAAGCACTTGCCCAGCCCCTTTCAAATTGCCCCACCTGATTTCAAGGTTTACACAGGGGTAAAATTTTTAAAAATGTTCCGATTGTGTTAACGCCCACCATAGATACTGTCTGGTTACAGGATTCCAAAAAAGGTATAGTTTTATACTACCTAATTACATTATAGTTTAGGAATTATGGGGTAAAACTGTAAAATGGGAAAAAGTCCATTTTTTGGTTTGTACATGGGTCCAAAAATTAAAAGTTGCTCAATTTTTGACAATGTTGGTCCAAATTGTTGGTTTTAGCTAATAAATGAATATAGAGGAATAGTTTTGACTATCTTACGTGTCTGGGTATTAACGGCACTGGCGAATAAAGTGTCAACAGCTATTGGGCAACTTTGGATTCTATTGACCTGTGACCTATTTTGTTAGATAACGTTAAAACTAAAGCACAACAGATAAGGCAGACGGGTATTCCGTATTCAATCCTTTACGATAGGGAAACATATGCATGCAACCGCATAGTAACTGAATCAAAACAACGTTTTAACTTTTGACCCATGTACACACCAAATTGACTTTTCACCATTTGTTACAGTTTTGTACCTCATAACTCCGGAATATAAGCCATAGATAGTGTAAACTATACCTTTATTGGATCCTTGTGACCAGACAAGCACCATTGGTGTCATTTTTAACACATTTCAAGAACATTTCAATTAAATTTTTGACCCCTGTATAAACCTGAAACTCCATGGGCCGGGGGCCATTATGGTGGGGTTGGCAGTGCTTCCATCAATTTTACTGGATTATCAATGCCTAAAGTACTTGTGTGCAAAAATCACAATTTTATCCGAGCGCACACTCTTACACTACTACAGTCCCTGCTAATTGGATAATTCTTACCAATGTATTAGATTCACATCTGAAGTTGAATAAGCCAAGAACGCCGTTTTATGTAATAAGATGATGAATTTAGTATTTTCTGTCGTGCAGACAGAAATTTGAAAGCATGGTTACTTCGATAGTGACAATTACGATAGAAGGCCAAGTTCAAAACAGTTCTGCGTTTCTTTGTACTTGTTTGTCAAATAAACCTTCTAACGTTTCTCGGTAGGTGGTCTACAACACCGATCCGTGCATTTTGAATAATTTCGTATCCTCAAAAAAATCTCCTCCTTCACTTACCTGGACATTTGGATGAATTCACGCGCGGGAAGCAACCGGCCCAGCTTCATGTCCATTGAGGTTGTTGGTGCAAAATCGGTGTAAGAAGTTTTTTATAGTCCCGTACGGACTCATAGTCCCCTACGCTAAAGAATAGGGCCCTCGATTCAGTTGACTTTTCACGCAATATTAGATTCACGCTTTATTCAGTTTTCGTCTATGGAGCCCGGACTATGGTTCCCGGCAGACGCATCTCCTTATACAACCAGGTGTGAAAACAGATTGTAGGTCCGCCGGAAAAAGCCAGAGTCCGGCCTCCATAGACGAACGGAGTAAGCATGAAACTAATTTTGCGTGATTCATTTGCCTCTTCAGCAACAGTTATTTTTCACATTCACTTATTATTCCGTTGTCGTCCTCAGGGAACCCGGACTAAGGATCCCTGCGGACTACATCTCCTTTTACAACAAACACCGCTGTGAAAGCAAGATGTATCCGCACGGGAGCCACACTCGGTTCCCATACACTACTGAATAAAACATGAACTAATTTCAAACGTGAAGTCAACTGAATTGAGTCCCGACTAGGTGAGTAGGGCGGACTATAAATACTTCTACACCCCGAATTGGTCCATACTACTACACATATATAATACCCTTAACGTTTGGACGACGCTACCCCGCACTGGGGTTCCCGTGGTGATTTCGATCGCTATTTTCCAATGAGCAGCAATTGCCGCCATTGGCACACCAGCAGCATCCGGCACAACACTGGAAAGGACGCACAATCCGTATACCTCCTAAGGAAAAAAAATTTGAAGGGTTATGACTTGAAGAAAGCGATGGAAAGATTGAAGCCATCATTTGAAACGGTTAAGTCCAAGGTTATGTACTTAAGAGATGGGTTACCAAAAGAACGAAATCACGGTCCTTACTGAGCTGCGTTTTACGTAGACCGGTGACTCGTTATGTTAAATTAAGCTTTTAAAGCCATAATCAGCCATTTTTTTTACAAATTCACAAAATGCCCTTTTGGTCTCTCAATTGTGTTTTAGGTCATATCAACCCTATATTACTTTTCTTGTGAAAAAAACACTAAAGGCTTTCAAGCGGTTTTGAAGATGCCATTTACGACCTATTAGTAATATTGACATAAAAATCGTAATGCTGACAAATACGGCCAGTTAAAGCTTAGATACAGGGTCTTTACTACCATGACTACAACCATTTCCAACACAACAGTGCAAAACATGGATTTTGATGCAAATAGGGGACGCGGATTTGTTTGCATTATGAAGAAATCGCTGATAGTGGCTTTAATAATAATAAAAATACTCAATAATAAAATATGAATTACCCATCATTTATACATTTCTTTGATGCTTACCTGGACGTTGTTTCAGTGATGTGCATATTAAAGGGTCGACCTTGTGGCAACATATCGCCAACACAATACGGACTCTGAAAAATGATATTTATGTCAGCGTGCAGTGAGGCAAATCCAAAATCCTTCTAAACGCTTGCCTGTATTTTGTCAGCGAAACGAACGAAAACAGGCTCAGTGCACCTATGGATTACACGCTATTCCCGTATAATACGTCTAGCCCTATTTCCTTCATCATTATCTATTGGTCTCTTGTTTGAACTGCCCACTATTTTTGCTTCAGGGAACTTCTCAAAAAAATTAGTGGGCAGTACAATCAAAAGAAGTACAATATGGGAATCGGTGTAGAACACCGTCTGCCATTGTTGGGGGGGGGGGATTACGTCAACTATATTCGCATATGGACCCTGCAGATTGGACATTACATCGTTTTAATCAAAAGAGATAGCAACGAGACAACAGGTATATTGCAACAAGGACCTGTTTTCAAAAATATGAAAGCGGAGCCTGTCAAGAATGGGTATTTGCCCACGGGGTCAAAGGTGAATTCAAGAGCATGACCCGTCCTATTCTTAAATCAAAGTTAGAAGGTTAGAGTCATTGTATGTTCAATACAATACATACAATCTGCTTCAGAGAATACCGTCAAAAGTTCAAGAAACCATTAGAATAGGACGCTTGCTCGGGAGGTCAATAGGTAAATTTGGCCAGACCTGTTTCCGGAATATAAACTAAACACAAGAGTGTCACGATATATTCTTATCTTTGTCTTTTATATCGGTAAGCAATTGTTTTAATGAAATTAGCTAATTAGTAGAATAGCCTTTTATTGGTGGAGGAGTCCATGTTGGGTCCCCGGGTTTCGGTTGTAATGAAGAGTCTCCCATTGTCAGCTGCAGGTGAGGAATAGAACGTCTACGCAGACAAATATTGGATAGTGTGTAAGAAAATTCGAACCCAGAAAATGCAGGAATTTATCTGCACAGCTACTGTTTTCAATGGTTGAATTGTCAAAGAATGACGTCACCAATGTTATTTATCAAGTATTTCTACTATTTAGCTGATTTACTTTTAGAAATGGTTTTCATTAAATCGAGAATGACAGAAGTTTGTATATCTATCAAAAATTATATTAGCCTTGTTCTTTAATCAATTGTTTCCTGTGCAAATGACAACTTAATTTTAGGTAACTTCAGGTGCAAACATGTGATCAAGTTTGAAAGTAGTTTTCCTAATTCTTGGCGCATTTGTACTTATTTAATGTGCAAGTTTTTCCTCAAAACAGGACCTATATAGCATTACAGCAACAAAATACACCACGGTCTTTTCCTGAAAGTCTTCCTTTATTCTTACCTTCCTTGGCATAATAGATTTGTTGTCCCATAGAGTTCTTGATCACATACCGGTTTTGGTTTCAAAGTTAGTGATAGCTGTAAAAATACAAAGATATTTTCATTCCTGTAGAATCGACCGCGAGCGCGCAGAAGGCGCGTGTCGAACGCCGAAGGCGTGAGGCCGAGCGGAGCGAGGCGTCTTTGCGCAAATTGGTATTTCCCTGTGCAAGCATAATGTGTCAATCAAAGTATCTCGTCATCGTAAGCACCGCCCAATTTCACCGATGACAACGTTTTCAGATACTTGTCAATATCGATGACTTAGGCCGTCAAAATTACCATATCGATTTTTGCACGGCCTAATTAGCTTACGATTCAAACAAAATCATCGACGAAGTTCTTGAGCTGCGAGTGCCAACGAGTGATTCCGCTACGGTATGAAATGGCTGATGGGCTAGTTGTAGCCCATCTCTGCAGAAATAAAAGTCCCCAGTAAAAGTTATTCCCACTCCCTGCACAAACAACACTGGAATATGAGACTAGACGGGGCCATACGTTAGTCATTTATCAAAATATTCGTAATGCAGTGACCAGAAATCAAATTACCCACTCGCAGACATGACAAGTGATTTTGAACATTAAATTAAAATGAAGAATCTTGACCCGGCGTATTCATCATGCACGCAAATGTGACGTGGTGGTGAAAATCCCAAAATTCAGCCAATGAGAAAATTAAGTCTAGTTAACAATTCACGCCGAGAATTAGGGGACACGCACCTCCTCGTCTAGACAAAAACTTACCCGGGAACTTGGCATGGCATTGTTGAGTTTGACAAGGCACCTCAAACATACTGCCCCACAATTAAGGCTAAACTTTCTGCCGAACCAGGACCGGCTGAAGGTAGCTGTTTCACGTGCGTGCCAAAGTCGTCCGTACTAGTAGGGGCTATCGTAGCGGAAATAGCCAGAGGAAACCTCGGGGCTAGGCTGAATGATGCAATGAAACTACGTGTACTACAATGCAACATTGTTCACTACAATGACCGTATTTCACATTATAGTAAACGTATCACATCAGTACACGTAGCCGTAGCTTCAATACTCAACACTAGCTTGAATAATCCTACACCGCCGGCATGATCCCGGGGCATGATCCCCTGGCATGATCCTACACGGTGACAATAATTCCACCATGATTTTCACCGGGCCGTTGCAGCAACAGTGTTTGCCATTTTACATTCCCAGCTATAAATAGCTATATCAGGAATCCTGGCTGTATTCGCTTTGGTTACAAAAAAACCCAATAATTGAATGGTTATTGAACAGTTCCAATAAACTCGTATTCTAGGAACTATTTTAAGCGAACGATGACATCATCATTGACCAATCAACGATCGCTATAGTTTCGGAAGAAATATCCCGAAAAACAATGAGTAACAAAGAAAGGGAAATATTTGCGAAAAGGCTTTGATTACGACTGAACTTTGAGCGGTCCAGGGAGGGGCGGACTCACACAAATTGAATAAAAAATCAAAGCCTTGATAAAAGGCTAGTAGAATCGTAATCGTCATTCATACATGTTAGGGGCGGTTTCAAAACTCAGGCATAGGTTGCTCGTGGGTTCCGCCCGGTTCTTTCTGGTTGAATTTGATTTAACCAAGGCCTCTGGGCTGTTCCCGGTGAACTTCTTTAGAATGGGCACGAACAAGCTTAGTTTCGCTGATTACCAATAATAGAAACGAGCGAGTTGAGGGACGCTGTTACGCACCTACCGAGATCAAAGTTCCGTATTAATAAAATATTAGAACTGTTCAATACTACTCTGTTAAAACGTCACACTCGTCATAGCAACTATACGAACACACTATAGCCCACGCTATTTTGGAAGCCATATTGAAAATTTGCGAAAAACATAGTAGCTGGTCTGTGCGACGGTAAACCTTCTGAACAAACCACATACCTGACGATGTTCTTGGATGTCTAAGTATCATTTAATAACCGAGGGTCACCTGGCGAAATCAACGAGAAAGTGCAATTTCCATGTTGTATTAAGGATTACGTATAATGGGCTTGGGCGGTAACATTTGAGCGTCCGCCAGTGAGCTCGTTGAATCAAGAGGGCCGTCGGGCCTCCTTAGCCTTTTATTTATCTATCTATCTCTGTGATTTAACCATCATGAACTGCAGTCTGCTGGCCAGCCGTCGCCATCTTTTAATGTCTTTTATGCACAGGGTATACATCCTTATCACCTAGCACTTAGTAGCCTACACTTTAATTTCTCTGACAATGTACATTTTTACTATGCTATTTCTTTGCTATGTTACGAAGATAGTTAATCTATTTTTACGGAAAATATTTTTCACCTCTTTTAACTTTCTTAATCTGTTTTTCCGGTTTATAAACTATACCCAAATATTATATGTTCCCACAAATAATTAATCTATGGCCACAGATTAAAACATTTCATGATCATGCTAAAAATTCCCATAGTATTAATGCTTTGTGGGCTAAAATGAGCATAAAGGCAATGTTTTACGTGTAAAGAATAGGATTTTTGTGGGATCACATGACCCTATGAGGTGAAATTGCCTAAAACTGGTGCATTGTGGGATTAACTCAATACACCCATTGTATTGAACAAAGCCTGAATATTTGTTCATGCTACTTTAATCAGGGAGTAAACATGACTAATCCTCTAAAATCACTTTTACTGTGTGTGTGTGTGGGTGGGGGAGCATTATTACTTTTTGAACATTTTTAGTTAATGTTCCTTCACTAATTTAGGCAATTCAACTGAAACAATTTTGGAAACTCACTACAATCCAAGATCTAAAAAAAAAAGAAATATGGGAATTGTTTAAAACGGCCGAGGCTAGGCTGCCAAGTAGTAAATGAACTATCGGACGCTTTACACTTCGGCCATCTACTCGAGTTGGGTCTTTACCTTCAAGAGTTCGACCGCTGTTGAACAATAATCTTGGTCGATTTGTGTCAGGTATTCTAAACCCGGGGGACACCCTGCAGGTCTCTGCGCGGTCGCCGGCATCCTTGTCCTTTCTCTTGGTTGACCTGTAACCTGATTATAAAATAAGACACCTGTTAAAACGACTGCCTATGCGATCTTATACCTACTACGCTTAAACAGCAATGAATATCGCATTTTAATTGAAGAGCGCCCCCCAATTTCATTTTTTTTAGATTTTTTGCACAGTTGTGTTGGATTGTCTATGTAAACTATACAAATTAAACAGTAATGTTTAAAATTTGTGTGTATATTTGTCATAAAAGAGTGTTTTGTAATTAGAAGTGGGGATCATAATTGTATTTGAGAAGGCACTATCGGAGGCATATGGGTCCAGTGGATTGAGCGTTCTTCCCGCACCAAAGGTCGTGGGTTCGAATCCCACTGCGACCAATGTTTTCCCTTGAGTAAACGGCACCTTTACCTTTATTACTCCTCTCCACCCAGGGTGGATGAAATGTTCCAGCATTTTCATGCGGGAAAGTACAGACTCGCTGTGGCGGGAGAGTTGCGAACCCCCAAAGCCAACATAAATACAGAGGAGTCTGGCCCAAACGCTAAGGAAAGTGCCCACTCCGCGCACGAGCTTTGCTCGTCAGCGAGAACTTTACTTTTTTTATCGGTTATTTCCTAAATCAGAAAATCCGAAAAAAAACCCTCAAAATCAGTTTTTAACATGTCTAACAAGTATAAGTATCCTAAATACCCTACAAGTGCTAGTCTGACAGAAATCTCATAGGACGGAAGGATATTTTTAGTCATTGCTGTCGCTATGGACACTTTACTACACACGTAATTGAATTGAGATTCAATCTTTGAACAATGGGTTCCTTCCTTTCTGCAAATTTTTCAGTTGCAAAAATAACTTAAGGAATTCTTTTTTCTTTGTTTACTTTTGAGTGATTCTCTTCTCGGGGTTCCTCCAGCTGGAACGTCACATTTGTCCGTCTATGATGAAAAGCGCAACCTCACGAAAATGACCTCTATCCTTTGAAGCGTGTGAACCGACAAAACTGCTAATAATGGATGAGACGTTAACTTTCCTTTATTTCATATTGGAGGACCGCTTCCAGCAGCCGTTGAATTATTTCGCGGGGATCTCCGATATTTAGCCTTTTAATTTACAAAATTCCTTCTTTTGCAACACGTAGTTAATATCTGTCTTAACATTTCACGCATATTTACTGCCAATGTACAAACTCAATGTGAAAAAAAAATCACAAATTTCAACATCATGTCTATTATACTTTAATCATACCACATACTGTGGCCGTTTATGGCTCTTTAATCATTACGACTATAAAAACTTGAATATCATCCTAACAAATTACCACTCTGTTTCGACAGGAGGAACATGTCCTACAAATTGGTAAAATGTAGCACATTTTGTGGAAAAAAGTTCCACACTGTATCTCTTAAATTGTAAACAGTGAAAATTTCACATCCCAAAAGAGTGAAACTATTGTAAACCCACTCTAAAATAAGTGGTTTGTACTTTTAAAATAGATATTTCACTCATAACGAGTGAAAATCACTCCAAAAAGAGTGGATTTTTCCACAGCACTTTTGAGGAGTTAACGAAGGACAGCACTTTTTGAGGAGTTAACGAAGGACAAAAAGCACTTTTTGAGGAGTTTAAAAACGAAAGACAACACTTTTTGAGGAGTTAAATCTAAGACCGCTTTTTTGAGGAGTTAAACGATGGACAACGTTTTTTTGAGATTAAACGAAGGACAAGCACTTTTTGAGGAGTTAACGAAGGACAGCACTTTTTGAGGAGTTAAACGATAGACAGCACTTTTTCAGGAGTTGAACGAAGGACAGCACTTTTTGAGCATTTTAACGAGGACATCACTTTGAGGAGTTACACGAAGGACAAGCACTTTTTTGAGCAGTTTAACGAGGCAGCACTTTTTGAGGAGTTTAAACGAAGGAACCAGCACTTTTTGAGAGTTAAAAAAACGAAGACCGCACTTTTGAGTAGAGTTAAAACGAAGGACAAGCACTTTTTAGGAGTAAACGAGGACAACACTTTTTGAGGAGTTAAACGATAGACAGCACTTTTTGAGGAGTTTAACGACGGCCAAAGCACTTTTTTGAGGAGTTAACGAAGGACAGAGCACTTTTTGAGGAGTTAACGAAGGACATCACTTTTTTGAGGTTATCGAGACAACACAAAAACGAGTGGCAATCTCTCTTTTTAGTAAATTTCGCTCTCTTACATACAAACCACTCTTTTGGGGTGTTTACAAGAGTTTCCCTTTTTTGGGGAGTGGAAATGTTCACTCGTTTACATTTGACACAAACAATTGGTAAAATTTTTACAATGTGTCGACCATTTTTTTCCCTCTTGACATAATCGTGGTCATTATTTTTAAGATTAGTACATGGCGAGCAGTGGGAATTTGGGACATATGAGTAGATCGGTTAAACATAATTATCGTCACTTATAGGGCTATACCGTATATAGCTTATGTGAAAAAAAAAATCACTTTATAACATTTGACAAAGTAAAAATTCAAACAAATAACTAAATTATTAACGTCGTTGACCCAATTGTTTAGATATGAGCGCTACACGTAAAAGTGTATCGAAAGAAGCCCTCACGAGCTGCTTTACAGTCGGTATAGCTGACAGTGCCAGTAATTCGATGTGAAATTGTATGACGCAAGCTCTCTCTTCTCAATTTGCTGTGTACATTCCATGATTTGAAAATTGTGTATACCAGTGTACCAACCCAATCGTAAAATTACAACCACAATCAATTTCTTATATCCTAGAGCATTTTCAGACACTTTAAGCAGTTTTTGCCATCAAGAAAGTATAATGCACTCAAGATTTTTGAGCTTTAAAACGGCAGCCGATGTGAGTAGTGTTTTAACCCTTCATGAATGCATAAACTTAGAACATGTAATGTAAGTCTTGGAGAAACAAGGACGGTGTCCCATTTTTCACGTCGGCTCTCGGAAAATATGAATTATTACTTAATAAATGATCATTATAAAGCCAAATTATACGTGACAAATTATATGTCCAACTATAAGGCGTGAAGCGAAGATTGCAAAAAAATATGGATACAATATTGCCCAAATAATAATTATAAAATTGAATGCAATAACAAAATGAAGCCATAACACATCTTAAACACTCACACATAACACGCAAGCTAATTAACATGGTCATGATTGAAACACAAAATGAAAATATTCCAATAACATAGATAAATCAGTTGTATAGAAATATGCATGGCGTTTTTGTTTAAGGTATTATTGTATCTGTGCGGTCGGGAGAAGCAGGTTGGATGGAATCGCCTCGTGTGAAATGTTTTACATAATGCAATTTTTTAAATTCGTCCTTAAAGCCACTATCGGTAATTGTGGCTTTACGTTTTAAAACATCGCCCTATTAAATACCACTGCCGTATCCATCGTATCATAATCGAGATCTTTTTTGTGATGAAAACCACCATAACAAACTATTGGGGTACACTGTAACAGTGATTAGAAATTACACTCTAAAACGTGTTTAGAAATTCTCGACAAACTTGGTTTAGATGGGTTAACGTTTAGCATTTAAACACACACTTGTGTTTATATAGCTTAATGTTTATTGCAAGCGGCAATGGGAGTCTTGAACCTACTCTCCTCAAGCCTTCGCTCGCTTATTCACTTTTGGTCTTGAACTCCCGCACAAGATTCACCTCTCTTCAACATACAAGGTATTGGGAACTATTTAATGAGAGGTTCAAGACCAAAGTGAATACGAGCGAGGTCCTTAGGGGGTCTAGTTCAGACTGCCATTGACGCTTGCATTAGTATTTAAACATACTACACACAAGTTTGTTTTTAAATGCTACGTTAACCATCTAAACACAGTTTGGTCCCCAAAATTTCTAAACACTTTTTTAGAGTGTAGAACATTTTCGAAGGTGCTATTGATCATATTTTTACTAACTCCATGAATAGTTTATTGCTTTTATTTTTTTTAAACCATTATATCAAGTATTTTTCTTTTGTAATATTTTTAATCACAGCCCTAATTATTGATCCTAGGCATGGCGAGGTGATTTATTACATAAAGCACCGAGACGGCCGATTGGGACGTACCAGCAGCCGTATTTCGTTCAGCATCCGGTTTTTCAAGGGATTTGGTGTATTGTAGATGGAGACTTCCCTGTTCCTGCAGGACGCAAACCATGTTATAATATTTAAAAATATTTTAAAGGTGTATAAGTGCCCAAATTATTCTTTGCTGATGGAATTTCTTGATTCTGTGGGGGGTAAGGTGTGGGGTGCCGTCCGAACACTCGGAAGAGAAGGGAGTCCAAGTTATATTGTAACATTTTAATTCCATATACTCAAATGTACAACCGTATATATTAATAACGTGTGAAAAGTTGGGCTAGTTTTGTATTACAAAATAAAAAACACTGTCTTTAATATAAAGTGTGTAAAAAATGGCCATTGTTGTACATTGTAGAATAATTAACGAAATGATAAACAATTAGTCATCATTTTAATGTCCACACAATGTCCATTTGTACGTTGTGTTTCTTTTTGCGTTCTACTTTTTTTGCAACTTTTGGTGGTTTTGTAATAAGAAGCCTTCACTGTTGTATAATATCCTACAACAGGGTGAGTCAAAAGATTTACACTCGTTTTGTTTGAATTTTTCTACGCATGAAAAATCTAACTAAAGATAACGAGTACCATATATAAAACCTAGATTATTTCACCTACTAGATAAATTTTGAATTTTGATTTTTGAACTTTTGCATTGCGAAGTTATCCTAACTTAAAGATAGGTACCCGTTTTTCACTCTGTCCCGGAATCCACTGTTTGTGCATTTGGCCAAAGAGACTTTGGATGAGGTCTACACAAGTACATCATGACATTCTTTGCTTGCTTGATACCTTTGTGAAAACTTCATCAAGAAAAATGTAACTATGTCATTAATTATGGATCTTACACCAAATTTTGGAGCATTAACTTCATAAATGTTTGAAATTTCCATTTAATTTTGCACAGAATCACAAAAATATTTTTAAAATGTTTAGAATTTCACGGCCATTTTATTTGCGCGTGACAACAGCAACTAATATTGCCATTTTATTCCATTTTATTGTCCAAGTGTTTACATAAATGTTAAAACACGACATGCGGGTTCAAGCTCTTGAGATGAAAAAAAAGACCTTCAGTAGGTAAAAGTAAGTACAATTTGAAGTCGGATACCGTGGCTTGATTTATATGTTCAAATCAATTCATAGCTGATATGAAGTGTTTGATTAGATGATAACGGCCCAGGAATAGTTCTAACCTTATGCATGTACGTGCAAAGGTCTACAATACGTCATTAAGGGGACGTCCAAATGATAAACCAATTTGTGACGTCAATTTGAACCCGCCGATAAAGTATAAGGCTGGTTTTCTGCAGAGGTCAACTTTAGACCTGGGTTTAAAACCAGGGTTAGTCGTTAGTCCTACAAGAGTGGCCCTTTTTTCTTCCACATACTTCTAAAAATGGTTTAACAGGTGAGAAAATTCTTCTTGGATGCGCTTGTAAATGAAGTGTTTAGAAAAGTATGGGACAAAAACATGTTTTGATCAGTTTGAATCCTAAAAAATGTTTAGAATTTAAAACTAAGGAAAACATGCTATAAACCCTAATTGTTTAGTTTTACACATAGGTAACATGTTTTGTCCATACTTTCTAAACATTTCATTTGACAAATTTACAGTGTGGGCTGAAAAGGCCCATCCATGAGGAATTTCTCACCCGTTATACATTTAATGTTCACAGATTTTGAAAAGAAAAAAGGTCCACTATGTAGGCCAACCTGGGTGTAAAACACAGGTCTAAGTTTAGATCCCTCGAATACCAGCCATAGGCAGTGGCGTAACAGGAGGGGAGGCAGGGGGCCAGGTTGCCCCCTGACGACTTGGCCGGGAAAAAATTTGCAAAAATTCATGCTAAATCAGCAGTTTTTTTTGACCTCGACTGGACAAATTGGCCTTTGACCACCCTGAGAGGGAAATTTCCCAAGACTGGGAAATTTTCCCCGCAGCGCGGGCAGGCCCGATACGCCAATGAGCTAAGTGAGGCTTACTTTGACTATGGAAACGGTATCTTTAAAAATTACTAACATTAACACCCTTCCACGGCTTTAGGAGGGAAGGGCGAAAGGATAACATTTGCGTAATTTTAACAAAATGCTTTTTCACAACACCGGAAGTGCCCGACTAAAATCTGACTTTCAGTGTTGTTTTACAATGGTAGCTATGTCATGTAGGTTATGTGGAGACTTATAATTAATATTTTTTACAAAGGGGCACCCATGCATGCATATCACAGTCTTTACTACATTATAGGCCGATCAGTTAATTATCCGTGGTTAATTGTTGACTAAATTTCTACAAGAGGGTAATTCAAAAACAATAAGACGTGAAAATGACCAGTGGAAATGAAGGACATCGATTTGAGCTTAGCTATTTCACACAGAAAGAAGTATTGGGATCAGCATTATGGATGTACAACGCACATTTTTGAAAATTGAGGGCGCCTTCTTAAGAAAACTATGAGGCAGCCTTTAAATTATACTCTCAATGTAGTTTGATATGTTGAACCCTTTAACCCTTGAATTTCCGTTTCTATTAAAACCTTGCACCAAATTCAGGAAAACGACACAGATTTCCCGAACGAAATGGATAGGTGCAAAAAGCTAAATTTTGGAACTTATTAATTCATAAAAGAGTCCTTTTTAAAACTCTCTCACCCAAGAAAATGGAAAGTGGTTATGAATCCAGCTTGTTCTATATTGTGCCCCTTCTTCTTTGAGTTGCAGAAACACGAGAAATCTCAGCTAGAAATCTAATCTTAGAGATTAGAGATTCGAAATAAACAAACACGAAGGATTTTGCAAAGAAACTGTTAAAAAGGTGTTTGTGAAAATGTGTCGCCATACAAGAGAATTGCTCTTGAACAGCAAGACCATGCAGAGTTCAATCTGACAAATGGGGCAGCAGCATGAAAAAAAAACAACATAAAAAACACACGAAGCTGTAGTGTTCATCAACCTTGCGTTCTTTATGGCACTGAGTAATATCTTATGTCATATCATGAAAAACGATAAGATCGGAGCAGTGCATATGAGCGTGGAGTATATGACCAAAAACATGAATTAGATTTGCATAGGATTCAGATCTCAGATGCTGGATTTACTTTCAAAAAAATACCGCCGTAACGAAAATAGACAACCAAACGACAAATATAAAAAAATCAATGAACCACGGGCGTAGCTATCAGTTTGGGCGAAGGGGCAGAATCTTAGGAAAAAATTTTGAAGGACAATTCGGGAGGAAAAAGATGGGTATTTCATGCTAATCAGTTCTTTTTTTCACTAGTATCTTGCCCTCCCCGGCTTGTCCGGCGAGTGGGATATTTTTGCCAGCGATTGCGATAGTATTTGAATTGACCCGGCATTTAAGCTGTCCGCGGAAAGAACCGGGACAGAAATGAGTGTCCCCCAGGAGAGGTGTCCCTAGCTTACCACAGTAAATTCGGAATAAACCGTGACCTTGTAGACGAGGCCATTTGCCGTTGCGTACAATGCTGAAACAAAATGATTCGTAACCAATGGAGAGAACACCATAGACAGATGGGTGATAGGACACTCAGCTGACACTGTATTATATGACGGTTGATGAAAAAACAGGGGTAAACAAATACCCCTAGTTTTGTATAACTTGTTTTCGGTTCGTATACCGGACAACGGTCAGTGTAAACTCGTGTATTCGTATGTAAGAAATCAAGAAAATCACAAAATAACTTGATATTTAATTACTTCATATTTTTGATGACCACTTTATGGGTAGTAATACTTTCAAGTAGAAGTTAATGTATTTCAAAATTTTTCACCCAGTTGTTAATATCGAAAGTTCGAAGTTGACTTTCAGTGTTTATCGAGAGCCTGTCACTAGCTGCTTGTCACCCCCCTTGTCACCCGTCAAACTGTCAAGATTGGCGGGAGTCCGAGAAATTAATCGGCAAGTCCTACTTGGGATTTTTACATGCACTGCAGTGAAGAAAATGCCTTTCAGGACAGAAAAGAGATATGAAAGCAGTATGGCTTCTATCTCAAGTCTGTAATGACTGGCCTAAAAACAAGACAGATAGACTGGAAGTCCCCAATTGCTGGCGTACGCCAGTGGAAAAGATACGGGATGATGGCTACAGTTAGGTAATTGTCCACAGCAAAGGAGCTTACCCAAAAAAGAAGAGAAGTAAAGAAGTAGCTTTTTTTTCAATTTTTTTCAAAGAAGTAAGACTTTGATGTGTGACGGCTGATGGCTAAGACGTGAAAAAGTTGGGAAAATAGTACCAGGCGTCGGAGTATGAAAAAATAGCTTCACGAGTTACAGGACATGGGCGGCCATGTCGGTACAAAAAACTCCAGCAATGGTAAGCTAAAGGAGTCGTATCATGATCCCAGACTGGCCCTGTCTGTTGAGCATGACTCCT
>JAMKCH010019137.1:0-44557 GCA_023653785.1 Ophioderma brevispina | reverse complement strand
GCCAAACTCCGATTCCGCGTCTAAAGAAAAAATCTCAAACTGCACCAACACACCATCATCAACAACTCCGACGACCATTCTAGAGGTAGTGTTTATCCGCTATTCTATACATAAACAAATCGCCCGATAAAATCGGCGATAAAGGGGATAATATTATGTTTAATTTCCCATTAAAAGTTCACATGGTGCCCCAAATGAGACACAAAAAAGAGCAAAGGCTTCTGGTCGCCGTGACGTCATATGGTTGGGCAGTACGATGCTAGATGGGACCGCTACTAGGAATGGGCGCACCGAAATTTTTAATGTGGCAATAGGGGTGTCTGCAGGCCTTTTTGAAACAAAAATGCACTAGTTGGATCATTTCTATAGTATATAATGGATAAAATAGAATTGTGATTTTGGCCCAAATGGTGGCCATTTTGGATTTTTAGTTGGGGGACCCGCGTTTTCGCCCCTTTTTTTTTATTTTCTTCAAAAATGCGGATGGCATCATTAAAGTCATCATTCTAGCCTGTGTTCGAGGTGATCTGAAACACTATGACCCAAATCTGACCCTCTATAGCCCACCTCTGATTATAAGTCTTAAATGTGGGTGACCTGATTGCCATCCTCCCCCCCCCCCCCCCTTACTCCATCAAATGGAGATTTTGGTATTAAGAAAGTTCATATTTTCCGCATACCCCAATGCAAGTTTAGGTCAGCAAAATTTGCTTATTGATTTCTGAAGAAAAAAATTTCCAAATGTGCAAATTGTGGTATACCACATTTATTAACACACACTGTCCTATGGGAATCTGGTCACATTTTTGACTGTTCTACGAGCCAAATTGCTGGACTGATTCAACTCAAAATTGTACTCTGATGCTTTGGTGATAGCTCCATGCCAGCGAGAAAATATTCATATGAAAAATTGGAACATGATTCACATCCCACATATTGCAGGTCATAAAGGTTGCAACAAGAGATTTCAAGTCATCCATAGTTTGTGTGATAGTAGTGATTTTCATATAGAGGACAATAGATTACATTTTATTGGCTACATAATACTTAAATGAAAACAAAAGGTGGTATGTATATGCTTATATTTCATACAAAACAGGCTGAAATGTCCCTATTTGTCCTATAGGAAATTAGAATTCACAATGTTTGTACCAAAGTAACAGTTCTCAGCCTTGATCCTATCAGATGGGGAGATTTTTGATATAAAGCTTAGCACCAGTGCAAAAATCAGATTTTTCACATTTTCGGCGACATCTGTTATTTGAAATTCGTTTTGCACCTTTAAAATAGTACAGTCAATTGTGTTTAGGGTAAATATCATTAAATTCAGGGTATGCTCCAACAGATGCCTCTGATCTTGATAGTATACTGCTCAAATCACCCTAATGCGGCTGTTGACATGCAGTCCCTTGTGCATCACTAAATTTTGCTCCCTTCCAGCAAGGTCTTAAAAGCTTGGACAGAAGGAGCTGCTTTCAATTCAGATGGTAGTGCATTCCAACAGGGGATTGGGCGAGGATATAAGGATTGGCAGTAACAGTCTGTATTTGCAAGTGGAATCTTGTAATTAAGGCTATGAGCATAACAAGTAACATGTTTAATTTGAATCTATATGTTTCTTTGAAGATGGTTATAAGCCGATGCTTGTTCCAGTCCATTTTTTTACGTCTCGGGTCGACATGGCCATTCTAGGCATCATTGGCATTTATACGCAAATGGTGAGATATATATAATAACAATATGTCAATAAAGAATCCTGTATGATTGGTAGATTGAAGATGATTTTAATTGTAATCACTGTGTAGGTGTGCATTCACTTTCTAACAGCCTCGTATTGGCCAAATTTGACAGAGAACAGCATGTGCATCTCTGTAGATTTGTACTGAAGACTACTGGAAGACTATCTTATCCTTCCACAGGGATGGTGCAGATTTCAAATCATTGTGTAAGTGCAACAAGGTCATAAGTGCAATAGCTGCCATGTGATACATCTATGTGCTGCCATGTAATAGGATGACTCAAGGATCTTTTCTTGATTTAGTGGCTCTTGAAATGGTTCTTCAGGTGACTGTGTTGCCTGAAGAAGCATTTAAAGAGCCACTGACCAAAGACTTGGCATAATAGCATGTTTGACGGGAATTTCTGACAAATGGCAGCTATTGCACATACAGCTTTGTTGCACTCACAAGACAAATACATTATACTTTGTTCATCACCAAATTGGCAAGACTCTTCACACCGCGAATTGATATAGAATAGTGCGGGCACAACTAGAAGCAACACTATCGCAGCGGACGCAGTGCGTGATGTACGTACGGTGCACGCTTGTGGCAAGAAGCGCACGTGTAAAACGTAATTACTTTTACATGCGGATAAAAAAAGCCAAAAATATTTTGCCTATTAGGTGATGAACAAAGTATAGCTCAATAACCAGAACATGATAAAACAAATGTATCATTGAACAGTAACCTCACCTTTTGCACAACCCATCCATGGAATAGTGCAGCTTCATTAGTTCCTGTGTCTTGAGTTGATGCTAGGATTGGATCATCATCAGAGAAAATTGCTCTGTATTGTGTGATGATGTCAAATAGATGCACACGACTGGCTTCTATTACCTTACTGATATGGTAGTATGCTGAAAAAAGAATTAGAGAAAAAAATGTGTCAAAAAAATCACATTGTTGCATACGTGTCTGTAACATTTATACTTATCCTAACATGCCTTATACGTTGAAGCCGAAAGCATAATAAGAACAAAATTGGATATTTTAGTCATTACTGTCTGTACACGTAATTGACTGTAAAAGTAGTGACTTTAACCAAAGATTATTGTCAGTAAGTTTGGTCAAGATAGAAGTCTGACTTTTCATTATGAGAGCAATAAACAGTTAACCAAAATGGAACATCTGCCATACATGTAGAAGGCAGTCACAATATCCGCCTCTGACTGAAAGGTCTCCGACTTAAAAGTCAAGGTGATAAAAATAATGCCGGTTAGTTAAAACTTGCATATCTCCCTGGCAGTTACAAACACTGACTAAAAAAGTCCTACATAGGCTGATTGCATATTGATACATGGCAATATGATTTCACATAGCTATGCATGCAGCTTCCTAAGAGGAAATGCTTTGTTAAGCCTAACTTTACAAACACACTTCCCAGTAAATGTATACACTCACCATCATCCCTAGGTATTGCACTCAGTATACCCTGAAACCAAGCATCCCTAGCCTGTAAGAACTTAATCCTCAGCTCAGACTCAGTGAATAGATCCATTCTTCTGAGATAGCCTATTAGACGCAGGCATGCTGGTAGCTGGATGGTAGTACGCAGCTGCTGGAGAATCTGATTTAACATGAGTTGTGTGGAAGATTTCACTTCTTTGACGATGTCCTGTGTTGTGTAGGTAATGTACAACAAAACCTTCATTAAAATATATTACATTGGCCTTCATGTTGCATTGCCTAGTACTAGTTTTTGTTACTCCTCTCTAACCAGGTGTATAAATGGGTAATGGCATTATTCAATGTTGGGAAGGTAACAGACTTGCTGTATATGGTGGAGTTTGGCCCAATCGCTTTGAAAGAGAGATGGGCACTCCATTCCTGTATACACGTAGGTCTATGCCACATTGAATGAGGTACATTTAAAGACACTGTCAGTGATTCATCCGAAAGAGTCAAAATATTTGAAATTTGCAAGAATAGCTTAAAAGTGAAGGATAAGTCTGTAGAATTCCCATAAATTACTTTTTCCAACTGAAGGATTGACAGAAAAGGAAGAAAACGACAATGTTCAAAGGTATGACTCTCCATTCAGTTGCGTGTTGTAGTAAGTGCCCGTACGGACAGTAATGACTAATATATCCGATTTTGTCCTGATTAGGTTGCTCCTGGCCTTATAAATTGCAGAATATGTTAGGGTACCTGTCTTAGTTACAGACATGCAAAAATCTGATTTTTGATGATTTTTTTGATTTTCTGATTTAGCAAATCACTGATAGTGACTTTAAGAAATTCAGGGAAAGGTAAAAAAGAGTTAAAAGTCTGTCTCACATATATTTGGTAAAAAAGCTATGTGCTATGCTTAGAAAATGAGCTATACAAAATACAGAAATGCTTTCTTATTGTGTTTTTGGCCCATTTTTTTTGGTCGCAAAGCAGCAAATTTGTCATTTTTTCTGACACAAGAAAATAAATGGGCTCATTGTGTTGGGATATCCCGGGTGGGATGTGCAGCAAAAGTGACTCCACATACTTATGTATGCGGGACTGTGAGACAGACTAACTTTTTTTGGCCCAAACGGTTAAATGCCAAAGTGTGTTTGAGGCAGGAAAAACATGTGCCAGATCCAAACCTAACAATCAACTTAAAGAGTGTGGCAGTAACAATTGTGAATTGATCAATCTCCACCCATTACAGTGATTGTAACATTCAACCCCAATTAGACTAGTGTTTGTTTTACAATGGACCTCTTTCTGATACATTATTCAAGCTTTTTATCAGTTGGCAAAGATAAAAAGGCTGGTCATGGTACCATTATGACGGTAGTGGTTTTGTGGTTTTCTAATAGTAACTGCGCAGTTAAACACACTCCCAAACACATACTGTTTTCGGTAGACGTTTCATATTGAAGTCCCATGGATGCAAATGAGGTATTACAATTGATTCCGTCATTACACTAAATGAATTTGATGAAACAATCAATATAAGGACTACTAAGTAGTCTAAATGTTAGTATTAGCTCTGCAGGCAATTTTTATCAATCAGCTAGTCAAATTGTCAGAGCAAACAACCAGATGCGATTTCAAACCCACCTGTATTACTGGTATAGCTGCATGTTTCTTCTCTAGTCTCTTGGCATAAGATGCTAATTCCAAGGCTTCCTCATAGTAACCATTCCTTACACATGTGTCCATCAGCTGGGGAACTTCAAGAATCTCAAGCAGCTGGGTGTGTTTAGCCAGAGTCAAGGAATTCATACGTCGACTGAAATATGAATAAAATGGCTGTCAAAATACTTGTGTACATATTGTATTGAAAGGGAAGAGCAAATGGTCTCACAAGGGGAAAATGTCACAGCAGCAATTAATTTTTGGTGATTTCCTGAGGGAGAAACATCCCACCGGCAGTAAGCAGCTTTGGGTTTTTCTCACATCGGTACTTCTGGGTTTGCACAATTTTGTCTTATACACCTCTGCCAAATTCAGAGGTCAAATATACATTTGACATTCGGGAAAGAACCCGGAAGTACTCTGGGGGAATAGTGCATGATGGGATAAGGTGAAAATGGCTGCCGTATCTCTCAATAGGCAAACACGTCACACGACTGTTAGTAGAAAATGGAAATTTTAGATCTCCTAGGTGAAACGTCCCACCGGCAGTTAGCACACAGCTGGTTGAAAGTCTCATGTATTATGATTAAACCAGACTAAAACAAAAATATCAATGGCAACACAGTTTTTACAACTCATTTAGATTATTTATGCCACTGACTACCCGACTCATCATATCAGGGAATCTCACACTTGGTCAATTCAAACTCTTCTTTGAAAATACATCTATTTACTATAGCATTTGGTGATACTTGATTATTTCATGTCCTTTGTTTTCATTTTTTGTTTAATTTTTATGTATGTACTAAAGCGCTAGGGATTTCAGTGTAAAGTGCTCTATAAGCACTGTTGTATTACATTGATGCCTTGATTGTTACAACTCAGTATGTACCTTTTCTTTTAAATTACAACTCTGCACAGCTGTTTGACCCTGTGCAAATTGTCTCTTTTATTCTTAGAACAATTTGAAGAAGTGGCGACACAATTTTGACAACTGATATAAGTAAGGACATTCAAGAGCTATTACCTCTGTAAAAATCAGAAAAATCCGTTGCAGGAATCTTGCCATATAAGCCTACAACAGTTATGATTTCTATGTTATAGCGCCCTCATATTTGCCCACAATGAAATTGTATCAAATTTACACAGAACATAGTGGAATAAATAATCGAAATCAGTTGTCAAAAGTGTGTCACCGTTCATATTTTTTGTTTTATTCTGGTTTTGTCATAATAAATGACTTTCAAACAGCTGTGTCTGGCCATACCCTGCTTTCAAATTAACATTCTGACAAGACTGCAACCGGCCTTCCCTTTCAACACACATTTCCAGTTGATAAAATAACGGTTTGCGTGCAAAGTATTATGGGGCTGGTTTCATCACAAAGTGAGGAATCTGTAGTCAAGATTTTTTTTTTCTATTTTGAAATTTGATATCTTCTGCAAATTTCGTGGAAAATTTCTGGGCTGTGAGTCATTCTTTTGTAACATGGTGTACACCAAACTGAGTTATGTTGCTCATGTTTGTATGAAAGCAGTAGTTTAGTCACAGCATATGTATAATAATTTTCTTTATTTTTGGCAAATTCATATCTTTGTAATTTTGTACAAATTTCCAAACTCTGGGTAATACTTTTTACCTTTAATACATTCTCACCTGGCACTGATTTGTTGTGCTTCTTTCATGAAGGTGTTACATTTATCAGAAAACACTGGTAGCTTGTCCAATACACTGTTAACATGCTGCTCCACTAAATTGAACTGGAAATAAACAACTGTGTTATTAAGCCTGTATGTAATCTATAACACTTGACATGTAATTAACAGTTCAAAGATCCATGGTCCGATCGCTAATATTCTCTTAAATGTGCTGGTATACCACAAACGACCAAAAATTTGACTGCAGTGTATTTAAGGTTACACTTTGAAGCAAGAACATCACAACTATACCTAATAAAGGAGTTACTCAATAGATACCACAATAAAAAGTCAGAGGGATACACATAATATTGCAAAATGTCACACATGGACAGTGATAATATCACATACCACAAACTACCACATGTACCATGATTTACCACAGGATTATGTTGTGTAGTATTTTGTGGTCTTAAGCACGGCTGGAAAAAATAATTTTTTCGCCGGCAAGGAAGTCAAGATTTCCCGCGACTTATACGGCTGTTTTTGCGCCATCGGGAGTGTTTAGCGGCAACAGGGGGGGGTGTCTGAGGGGGATCTCCCCCCTCAGAAGCGGAAGCCGTTTGGAAAATCGAGTTGCAATTGCAGCTATTTTGGGGCATTTTTAACACTTTTTAAGCGATAAAATTTGGGGGGGGGTTAAGCTCAGAATCGTTATAGATTGTGTCCAAATCGACCTTAAATTGACCACATACCAAGCAATACAACGGGATAAGCTCAGATTACTTTACACAATATACACGTTCTGACGGTTTGCTGATTTGGACTTGAAAATTTTGTTTTCAAGCCGTCCGCATGTTATTTTCACACGAGAGTGATGGAAGACGACCTGTGTGTAAGACAGCACCATCACCCATTTTGCTATGCAGGTGATGTCATATTTTTGATAGATTCAAGCCACGTGGGGAATAAGTTTTATTTTTAATCCTTTATTAAATTTTAATTAAAAATTTACAGATTCAATCAAAATATTATGGAATCTTACAAAAGCACTATTGTTAAATTCTTTCGCATTTAAAATTATTTTCAACGAAACCATTTTCTAATAAATACACAGATAGACCGGTTGATACTGGGCTGATACTAAGTTGATACACACCGTGCGCTGATGACCTGTGATAGAAAGTTGATTACAGTGAGGAGTGTCCGGCTTTCTTGCGCTCTAGATTTTGTGGTGATTTTATCCCGAGCCCGTAGCTATTTTGTCTCAGATTTTATCAAGAAATAAACACACTGCGTACCTCAAGACTCATTCCTACGTTATTATTCAATTAAGGTTTTTACTCTTGTTTCCCTTGATTATTTTACTATGTTGTCCTGTTTATATCACAATTTTTCGTTGATATTTGATATTTCCTTATTTTTTTTCTCTTCTTTTCTTTTGAGTCACTAAATTCCCGCGACGAGTCGCAGGTTTTCCCGGCAATGAGCTTCCCGCTTGCCGGTTTTCCCGCCGTGGTCTTAAGCTTTATTATATACTGGGGAGATTTTTTGGGATTAAACAATTACCCCAAAGGCATAATACAATAACAAATTCCAACGAAACTTGAGTTTGTTTGATTTGATTTTACTTTTCTTTAAAAATAAATGGCATAAAATACTTAAGGCTTTAACACATATATGTTAACATCTTTGAAGCATTCAAATAAATGACAACCAGTTCACAAACATTTCAGGAAATTTGCCTTTTAATTTGCTTAGAAGAAAGATTGATAATAGGCAAAAATTACAGCAAACATAGAAACAAATGTGATTAAAAATCATAACAGAGTCAACACAAATGTGATGCGATCAGGAAAACTGCCACATGGTGGGAAATTTATTTTGTGAGTTTTTACTCTCACTGCAGAGTTGAAATATTAATTCCCACCATCATGTTTACTTCTTCTCTTGTATTACACACATCAAAAGTTAGCCTTATACAATCTGACAAATAATCAAGTCCAATAAACAGATTTTAAGCTATTTTCTGTCTTTTCAAAACTGCTGTGTGACTGGGGGCGGGGTTTTCCCAGATCAATCACAAAGTGCATCAAGAGATTCCATTCAGATGTTCAAACAACAATGGAAAAGCGCTGATTTTTACACTGATTGTATTATTGATCTTCAACATATATCCCCATCTGGGGATATGTTTATGGGGCACATGTGGGCCAGTGAATAGAGCACCGAACCAACGCCAATCTGTTGGGGCCATTTTGGGGGAGTAAGGCGCTTTACCTCAATTAATCCCCTCTATACCCAGGTGTATAAAGGAGTACAGGAGAATGCTGGGAAATGTAAAACAGACTCGTGTGGGAGGCACTGGCGGATCTACATAGGGGACGTGCTCGGCGCACGCACCCTCGTTGGAGAGGAAAAAAAATAATTAAAAAATAACTAAGAAGAAGAAAAACGGGTCAGATGTTAAAAATGCCTATCCTAAAAAGTTAAGCTTAGTCATGAGTTAAGCGTGTGTGAGTGATTTTTGGAAGAGGAAATTAGCTACAAATTGTAATCTTCATTGCTAATTCATCGATATTATTTAGTCAGGAAAGAAAATTGACCATGATTATACCGGCTCGTTATTGGACCATTTCTCTTCTATATTTATAGAATTGGTCTTTGATAGAGATAAAAGCTTTAACTCATCGAGTTTTTATACCATCTTGATTGTTTGATTAATCAACACGATTTCCTGAGGAGTTGTTGGTCTACGTCAAAAGGCAGCTTTTGACATTCTCTGTGTTTTAGCAATAAAAATTCATTACCAATATTTTATTTTAAGTATTAATTATAGGTTAGCTAATTTTCCTGAAAAGTTTTATGATGCAGTTCATATGTATGGAGAGGCTCAGTTTCAAGTTATGACCCTTTACCCACCAGTACGGGGTGAGCGGCCACCACGTTCTGCCATAAGTTATCATTATAAACCTTTACAGTTTTTTTTTTTTCAAACCCACTTTTTATATTGCCTTTGTAAAGGAAAAAAAAGAAAGAAAAAAACTTGACTCATGAAATTATTTTAATAAATAAAGGCCAATCGGCATCAGCTTGAACAGTCCGGGCCCCCTGTTTCTCAAAAGTTAAGATTAATCTTAAAGGGGGGGGGGGGGGTGGCCCGGATTAAAAATTATGAGGTTTTCATCTTGATACGATTGGCCGTCACTCCAAAACCCCATTTGTAAAGTCGCGCCGGATATTTCAATCCGTTTTGATTGTGAAAGCTAAAAACGTGATTTTGTAAGCACCATAGAGTGCTTGTTGTAAAAATGATATTGGTCGACCACAATGGGGCACATTTTTGCTCATAATTTCCACACCAAACATACTTTGGGCTTAGATTTCACAGGGTAATGAGGAAAAACAGTGCTTTCTTTATACAAAATGTTGACCATTCGGTAAAATATGGGCTTCTGGGGACAGGCTATTAGCGATAGGCCATGGACCTTTAAAGCAATATCAGCGATTCTTCAGAATGTAAACAAATCGCGCCCCCTATTTTCATTAAAAGTCCATTTTTTGCACTGTTGTATTGGAAAATGGTTTGTAGTAGAGACCCCTGTAAGTGGCTAAGCTTAACAGCCATATTGTCAAGAAATGGCGATTTTTATGCATTGTGTACTAATAAAAGTATCCCGACTTTTATTAGCTAACACAAAAGCGAGTCGGTAAATGGGCATGGTTCAAGAACCGCTTTTTTAAAATGCTTTAGTGTCTGTTTTTTCACAAAGAAGAGTTAATATAAGGTGTTGATGATAGGACCTAACACTAGCATTCAGGACCAAAAGGGCATTTGATTTTGAAAAAAAATTGACTGATGTGGACGTTAAGTGAATTTAAGAAGAATCAGTTCTTCTTACGTCTCTAGCCACTTCTTAGGAGGAGGAATGTGTAGTAAGTAAATAATAAAATTATAGAAACATAGTTATTAAAAAGGACTGGGATTGAACTTCATAAATCTAATCATCGAAAATTCTTTGAAATTACTTCTTATTGGCTTAAAGATTTAATAACTTCAGAAGAATAATCCTGTTAGGTTTCGCTTTTAATCTTAATCTAAACAAAATTTATAATTCGGTTAAGCGTAATTTTGTCACATGTACTTTCTAAACTGTAAACGGTGCAAATTGCACCCCAAAAGAAAAATGAAGGAAAAAGTCCGCCAAAAAGAGTGGATTAAGATTTAAGTGTTGAGAAATCCACTCTTTTGGAGTGATTAGTGATTTGTACGCTTTCGAGTGGACAAATTCGCTCTTTTAAGTACAAACTTACTCATTTTGGAGTAGTTTACAATAGTTTCAGTCTTTTGGGGAGTGAACATTTTAAGAGTAAGAAACCCTCGATGTCCAAAAATTGAAAATCTTAGATTTTCGACCAAAATTCAGGTTTTTTTTTTTTGGTTTTTGTTTGTTTTGGTTTTGGGTTTTTTTTTTTTTTTTTTTTTAAAGTTCGTTTTTTTTTTCGGTTTTTTTTTTGGTTTTTGTTTTTTTTTTTGTTGTTTTTTTTTGGTTTTTTTGTTTTAGGTTCGTCGATAATCCAAGATGTCAAGAAAAAGAAAAAAGAAAAAAAAAAAACTTGGCATTCCAATTGATCTGTTTGGGGTATGTTATTTGATGTGTAAATATATCTCTGTTTTTCCTATGGCCTAGACTAGCATTTTGAGCAGCAAATTTCAAAAGAGAAATTTCAATTTTGTTGTGAAAACTGTGCCAGTGCTCTCCCGGCAAGATCTCCTTTCTCTACTTACTCATTCTTATACGCCTCTCTCTTTTCCTTTCCCCCCCCCGTTTCTCCTCCCTTTATACTTATGGCCGCCAATTCCACGCCCCCCCCCCTCGTTCCAAAAAATCTGTGGATACGCCACTGGGAGGGGTGGCGAAAAACCCCCCACAAGTAAACGATTTGTTGAGGTTTTGAGGAATTGTTGAGAGGAAAGAGAGAGGGGGTTTAGTGAGAGGGGGGGAAGAGAGAGGGGTTATTCCGAGCTGCTCGCATCATGACACTTTACCTTTTTTTTTCCTTCTAAGATGCAAGACGAGAGTTAAAGTTTTGGAACTTAGTGAAATTTTATAATTTGGTTTTTTGCAATTTTGCACCAAATTTCGGCCTATATTTTCTATTTGATTGAAACCGAAACAAAGTTGCCCTTCTTGTTTTTTTTCACTTTTATTAGTATTAGTAAAGGTCCATGGCCCGATCGCTAATAGCCTCGTACCCAGAGAAAGAACAGCAGAAAGCCCAGAGATTTACCGGAAGTGGTAGTGGTAAGTGGTAAAATATTTTGGTATCAGAAGGGGAAAAAAGCTACTATTTTATCATTTACCATGTGGAAATCTTAGGGCCAAAGGATGTTTTGGTTTGGAAGTGTTAAAAGTAAGTAAATGATGTGAAAATGTACCCCACACCAATTTGGGCGACCAATATTAATTTACTTTACACAGTACTCTTCCCATGTGAAAAGCATTGACAATTGGCATTGAAATTCGTGGCGCGAAACTTTTTTTTTGCGGGGTGGGGTTGTTTGGGTGGGAAGGCCAACAATCTATCAAGATGAAAAACTTCATATCCTTAAATCGGGGCCATACCCCTTTAAGGTATTTCTGCAAAACTGTAAAAGAAAAATCTATTTTGAGTTGTCTTGATTTTTATATGAACCATTCCACTGTGTGATGATCAATAATAACTGGGAACTTTCTTCCAGGCATGAGAATGAAGCGGAGGATGGAAAGGGAAGAAAAAAAAAAAAAACAACAGGACAGGAAGGACTGAAGGAACGCAAGGAAAGGAAAGAGAAAGGACACCAGGGAGATCAGGTGAAGAGGGGGACCTAGGTAGGAAAAAGAGGAAAATCAAAAAAAAAAAAAAAATAAAAAAAAAAGAAAAAACAAAAGAAAAAAAAAACAAAAAAAAAAAAAAAAAAAAAAAAAAAAGAAAAAAAAAAAAAAAAAAAAAAAAAAAAAAAAAAAAAAAAAAAAAAAAAAAAAAAAAAAAAAAAAAAAAAAAAAAAAAAAAAAAAAAAAAAAAAAAAAAAAAAAAAAAAAAAAAAAAAAAAAAAAAAAAAAAAAAAAAAAAAAAAAAAAAAAAAAAAAAAAAAAAAAAAAACTGAAAAAAAAAAACGCGTGGGGAAAAAATCCAGCAGGAGAGGAGACAGAACAGAACAGAATACCCCAAAAATCGGGCTGATGAATGGGAAAATAAATCAAAACACGTAAATTCGGGGCAAAAAAAAAAAACTTGAATTCAGTTTTTAATGAGAGATCTATGACTGTGTTTCTTGTGTAGCCTTTCAACCCATTAACTCGCAGAAACAGAAGCAGAACGGCAATAACAAGCAATTAGGTTACCTCAGTTGCCATGGACCCGACATCAACTTATTTTTAGGCATTGATGGCAGTCGTTGCCACTGAGAACGCTTTCCCATACAGAAACACCCATCATGTGTGTCTATTGCCCCTCCTCCTCGATCGCTTTTTCTCCTGAGGAGATCGCCAAAAAAAACAATGCTTTTATATTGCCGTTATTGAGACGTCCCCCCCGCCCCGCACGTAACAGGTAGTTTCTTTCAGTCACCCATTTGTTTATCCCACACCATCACTTACCGTCCCTAAGTCCCGCAGGGTTTTCCTCCAAAATTTGTGAACCGGGGAAAGTCGTGAGCGTAATTCCGGGTCATTGCTTTGCATTGCCTTGGCGCCGCGTTCTCCCCGCAGAAGACAGGTGAAACCATTTGCTTTCTATGCCAGTGTGAGTCTTCCAATCAGGAGACCCATTGTGCCTACAGAGGTGCCACCCGGTGGTCCCACCGCTCTCTCAAAAACCATGCGGAGGAGGAAGGAAAGGGGAGGACGGGCGGCGGCGGTAAGGAACGGAAAGGGGCCCAGGGGCAAGAGGCAGGACAGGAGGAGGGGAGGGAAGAGATGGAAAAGAGAGGGGCCGAGAGGGGAAGGTCGGAAACGGGTGTGGGAGGAGCAGTGTATAATGGGGAAGAAAGGGAGAGGAAATCGGCCGGAAGGAAAACAAAAAGATAAGAGATGCGGAGGGTTTAAGAGACGGAATGGAGGACAGAGAGAAAAGAGAGGAGGACCAGGGATAGATCAAGAATGAGTGCAGGGTGGAGAGAGAGTAGAAAAGAGAAGAGTGAGAGAAGAAGAAGTGAGAGAGAAGGAGGGGAGGAAAGAGAAGGATGAGTGAGGGGAGAAGAAAATTGAGCGGAAGGGAAAGGGAAAGTGGATTTAGTGTGTGGAAAAGAGTAAAGAAAAGGAAAAAAACAGCGGAATGGGGTAAGCGGAAGGAAAGGGGCAGCCAGATGGAAGAGAGCAGGAAAGAAAAGGAGGAAAAGAGAGAAGGAAGAGGAGAGGTGAAAGGAGAAGAGGAAGAGAAAAGTGGGAGCCAGGGAGCAGGAGGAGGGAAGACAAGGAGTAAGAAGAAAAGAAGAAAAAGGGATGAAGGAAACAGGGGGGAGAAGAGAAAGGGGAGAGAAGGAGGAAAGGTCAGAAAAGGGAGCAGGACAGAGGGACAGAGAGGAGCAAGGAAAAGAGAACGGAAAGGAAAAAGAAGAAAAGGAAGGAGGGAACAGAGAAGGAAAAGAGGGAAGGGGGGGAGAGGGGAGGAGAAAAATGAGGAGCAAAAGGGAGAGAGGAAGAGAATGAGAGAAGGACAGAAGGGGAAGGAGAAAAGGAGGGAAGGAAGGAAGGAGATACAGGAAAGGGGGAGAAAAAGAGGCGGAAATAAAGAAGAAGAGGAGGGGCTGAAAGAGAGGAGGAGAGGGAAGAGGAGGAATAGAAAGGAAGAAGAAGAAGGGGAGGGTGAGGGAAGGAAAAAGAAGAAAAGAAAGGAGGGAAAGAGGAGAGAGGCGAGAGGGAGGCAGGGGGGGAATAGAGGAAGAAGAGGAAGAAAGAGAAGAAAAAGGAGAAAAGAAAGAGGGGAGGGAGGGAGAGGGAAGGGGGACAGAGAAGAGAGAATGAAAAGAGGGGGGTGGAGAGAAAAGCAAGAGGGAAAGTAAGGAGGGAGAGAGAAAAGGGAGCAAGAGGAGAGAAAGAAGGGAGGGAGGAGACAGAAAGGAGAGGAAAGGGAGAGGAAGAGAGGGACAGCAGAGAAAAACAAGGAAGGGTTTGGGAAGGAAAAGGGAAGGGAAGGAAAGGGAAGATGGGAAGGGAGGGGAAAAAGGGGCAGATGAGAGAAAGGAAAGGGAGGGGGTGAGGAGAGAGAAAGAGGGGGAAGGAGGAGGGGGGGGAAAAAGAAAGGGTGAAGGAAAACGGAAAGCGAATTAAAAGTAGGGGGGTAGGGAAAAAAAAGGGGGTGGGAGGGGGAAGAGGGAAAAAGGGGAAAAGAGAAGAAAGAGAGGAGAGGAAAAGAGAGAAGAAGGGTAAAGCAGGAAAGAGAGATGGGGGGGGGAAAAGAAAAAGAAGGGGGAGAGAGAGGGAAAGATAGACAGATGGAGAGAGGGAGGGGACAAAGAGGACAGAGGGGAAAGGAAAGGGGAAGAGCAGGAAAAGGGAGAGAAGGGGGAGGAAAAGCGGAAGGGGGAGACAGGGGGAGGGAAAGCGGGAGTGCTCCACCTTTAAAGAAGGAGGGAGGGGGGAAGGGATAAGGAGAGAAGGAAAGAGAATAGAAGGATAGATGATAGAATGTAAGTAAATAGAAAAAGAAAGAAGGAGAAAGAGAAAAAGAGGGAGGGATAGGAAAAAGAGGGGGGAGGAAAAAGATGGAAGGGAATAGAGAAGGGGAGGGGAAAAGGGGAACAGGGGGAGAAGGGGGGAGAAAATAAGAAAAAGAGGAAAAAAAAGAAAAGATGGAAAGAAGAGGAGGAGCAGGTAGGGGGAGAAAGGAATGGAAAAGAGAAAGAAATAAAAGAAGGAAGATAAGAAAAAAAGAAGAGAGAGGAGTGGAGGAGAGAAGGGGAAACAAAAGGGAAGAGGGGAAGGAAAGAGGGCAACAAGATGGGAAAGAGGGAAGAGGGGGGGGAGGAAAGAAGAGAAAGAAGAGGAGGAGAGGTAGAAAGAAGGGGGGGAGGGAGTAGGGAAGGGGCACAAAAAGGGAAAGTAGAGGAGAGAAAGGGAAGGGAGAGAAGAATGGAGAAAAGGAGGGGGAAAGGGGAGAGGAGAAGGAAAAATAAAGGGGGGGGAAAAAAAGAGAGGAGGGGTAGAAAGTGAGGGGAGGAGAAGAAGGGAAGAAAAGAAAAATGGGGAGGTAGAAGAAAAAAAGAAAAAGAAGATAAAAAAAGGAGAAGGATGGGGGGAAAGGGGAGGGGAGGGGAGGAGGAAAGAAAGGGAAAAGAGAGACGGAAAGAGAAGAGAAGAAGAGGGAAAGAGAGGAAAAAAAAAAGGAAAGTGGAAGAAAAGGAGAAGGAAAAAAAAAGGGAAAAAAGGAAAATGGATAATGGGGGAAAGGGGAGAGGAGGGGGAAAGAAGGAAGAAGGAGGAGGGGGAAAAAACCGGAAGAAATAGGCAGCGGGGAAGGAAGGGAAGGATAGGGAAAGGGGGCGAAAAAACGACGAGGAGCGAAGGGACGAAACAAGGGAAGGACTAGGCGGGAAAGAGTAAATAATAAAAACCCAAAACCCAAAACGGGGCTGAACTGAAAAAATGTGCTGGATGAAATGATTTGAAATGTGAAGTGTTGAATGAATGGATGGATGTGAAAATGATGACTGGGAAAATTGAAAAATTGGTGAAAATGTGATGGTGTAAAAATAAATAAAAAATATATAATATATGTGGAAATGGGACGAAAAAAAAAACCCTGTTTTCTCTGAAAAGTGCCATTGGAGGACTTCAAAAAGCTATTCCGCCTATCCTATTTTTTCGTTTTGGAGGGGAAAATGGGTTTTTTCACCAGCCAGGCAAGCACTAATGCTTGGGTATTGCCGTGTTGGGAACTTCAGGAGAGGAGGACACTTTGTATGCAGTTAAGTAGTAGTTCTGACTGTTTTGTAATTTTTTGTTAAACAGGCAACCGTGATTGGTCTTTGTGTGATTGGTTGGGCAAATTAATATAAGCCTAGCACAGATATCTTACATCTCCACTATTTCCATGGAGCATCGCAATCTGCTTTGCAAGTCTCAAAAATGTCTTGTTAGTTATGGCAAAATGCCAGCTCGGGTACTGCTGTAATATCTGAGGCACGCTCCTCTGCCAACACTCTGGCTCACGACCTGTTTATAGTGGTACCAGGAGCTTAGGATAAGGTCATTGATCAAAGAATCTGCTTTTAAATAATTTATCCTAGATTCTACAAATGTACCTGCCTATGCAAGTAGGTTAGAGGTACTAAAGATAAAATTATTCTTAAAAATGGAGTGGCGCGGGACCAAAAGTATCTGTGACCTAAAGCCACATGAAAGTTGCTACAAAGATTCTTTTCAATAGATATTAAATAAGTAACTATCAGTAGCTCTTTTGTTTGTTTCTGACAAATGCTTGCATCTCATATCACATACAAACTTCTGAGATTTGGTTTTTTGATGTGGAAAATCAAAAATTCACGATGGTATGATGGGTAATGTAAAAGCAATAATTATAAACTCTATGGCTGTTATTCTGGAAGGGAGGTCTGAACTTTAGTCCCGGGTTTTTTTAAACTGAGGTGTTAATTGGTTAGTCCTACATGAGTGGGCCTTTTAAACTTCAAAATTTAAATTTTCCTTTTTTAAAACATACTTTCTAAAATGTGCTGATTTTTGGTTGAATGGGTAGAGAATGGTAATTTTTGCTATGTGTAATGGGGTGAGAAAATTCATAAGAAGAATTTCTCGAAGGTTACATTTAACTTTCACAGGAAAAGCCACTCATGTAGCGACATTACTAACCCTGGTTTAAACCCAGATTGCTAACGTGAACTCCTTTCAATAACCGAGTGTATTTATTTGGGCCACATCGCCAGCAAGAGCTTATAATAGGACCCTGGACTAGTGACCTTAGTCAGGCTCTACAGCCCAACGTTCTTTCTTTATAGGTTAGGATACATTGGGTTTGGTATAGTTATTATATGATTTGTATTTACTATTGTATTTGTCGTATATCTACGCCCCCCCCCAAAATCAGAACATAATTGTGACATTGTGGAAGAGTCTTTAAGTGTTCAGAATGATCCTATCATGCCCTTACCTACATAGTATCGCAGAATGTTACCTGGCCTCTCATTCCGATGCATACCTACCCAAATTCTGATAATGTATACCTACAGGGTTTGTTTCAAAAACCTACCCATGATCAATCGATAAGCAGTAGTCAGTGAGTCGTGTGTGTATGAGCTTTATCCTGTTTACTATTGATTTCCGTTTTGTTGATCTAGGCAGTATCCATGCGGTTCGAGTTGCCTCTTTCTTATTTAGGTAGGCGGTACACAACATCCGGAATTAAGTTAAAATTATCAAACGGCCAGGTTCAGGTTCCAGGTGACCTCTTTCGCTAACTCATAGTATCATATAGATTATCTTACCTAGGTTGTGTTACCCAATAAGAGAACTCAGCTCAGCCAGGGTGGTAGGGTTTGAGGTACAAGGCAAAATCTGGGTTGTCCTTCCATGAATCTATGTGAAACAAAAGAAAGTTAAAAAAGTCAAATAAAGATTCTCATTATAAAATAGCAACCAGGTGTTATATATGATGTATAATTATGAACACAAAGACACTTCCCATGAGGACCCTACAGTGGCGGCGGTGCCAGAGGGGGAACAGGTTCAGGAGAATGAGAGGAAGAAAGAGAGATTCCTCTTTTTTTCTTCCCCCAGGGAGAAATAACCACAAAAAACAAAAAAAATAAAAACATAAACAAAAAAGAGAAAAGAAATGAAAGAAACAGAAGAGGAAGAAAGAAAAAAAGAAAGGAAGGAAAGAGAAAAGATAAGAAAGAATAGAAAGAGAAAGAGAGGAGGAAAAGAAAGAGAGGAAAGGGGGGGAAAAAGAGGAAGAAAAGAGGGAAAAAACATTTTAAAAAAAAAAAAAAAAAAAAAAAAAAAAAAAAAAAAAAAAAAAAAAAGAGGAAGGGAAGGGGAAAGAAGACAAAAAGGGGAGAAAAGGCTAAAGAAAGGGAAAGAAAAGGAGAAGGAAAAGAAAGAAGAGAAATAAATAAAGAAAAAGAAAAAAATGAAAGGAAAAGGGGGAGAGAAAAAGAAGAAAGGTGACGGAAATAAGAAAAAAAGAGAAAAAAAGAAAAAAAAAAAAAAGAGAAAAAGAAGGAAAAGAGAAAAATAGAAAAGGGAAAAAAAATAAGGGAAAGGGAAAAGAGAAGAGAAGAAAGAAAAAAGAAAGTAAGAAAAGGGGGAGAAAAATAGGAAGGGAAAAAGAAAAAAGGTGAGAAAAAGGAGAAAAAAGGAAGAAAAAAGCAGGGGAGAGAAAGGAAAAAAAGAAAAAACGGGGAATGGAAAAAAAGGGAAAGGAGAAAAGGGAGGGAAGAGGGGAAGGAAGAAAAAATATTAAAATTAAAAAATATGAAATATGAAAATAGTAAAAAGGTAATAAAAATAAAAAATAGTTTTTGTTAAAAATAAATAAAATAGAAAAAAAAAGTTAAAATAAAAATATTAATATTAAATAAAAAAATAAAACTAAAAAAAAATAAAATTAAAAAATCAGGTGATTGGGGCAAAACAAAATCACAATTAATTGGCAAAAAAAAAAAAATAAAAAATAGAAAAAACAACAAAACAAAACCCCAACCCTAAACTAAGATGATAATATACCAAAATAAAAAAACCCAAAAAAACAAAAGAAAAAAAACTAAAAGAAAAATATAAACTACCGAAAAAATCCTAAAACCAACAAAAAAAAAAAAATAAAAAAAAAAAAACAAACTGTTTTTTAAAAAAAAAAAAAATTAAAAAAAAAAAAAAAAAAAAAAAAAAAAAAAAAAATAATAAAAAAAAAAACAAAAAAAACAAAACCAAAAAAAACAAAAAAACAAAAAAAAAAACAAAAAAAAAAAAAAAAAAAAAAAATAAAAACATTAAAAAAAAAAAAAAAAAAAAAAAAAAAAAAAAAAAAAAAAAAAAAAAAGAAAAGTTTTTTTTTAAAAAAAAAAAAAAAAAAACAAAAAACGTTTTTTTTTAAAAAAAAAAAAAAACAGTGTGTGTGATTAGGGGCCTTAACTATTTTACTCTCTAAATGTTTAATCTCTAATTACCTAATTATCTCTTACTACCGACTGGTTAAGCTACTTAAGCGCTCTTTCTAGAAAAAAAATATGTATCTTTCTATTTTAACTCGGAAATTGTAATTGGTAAAAAAACTCACAACTTTTTTTTAAAAAAAAAAAAAAAAAAAAAAAAAAAAAAGAAAAAAGTCTGGCCACCACTGGGCCCACTTTAATCTCAAAACATACAGAGAAGGATTATCTATCAAAGTATAAATACTGAATCTCAAAAAATCACGCATTATGTCATTCGTTGATTGTAGAGAAAGAAGAAAAACACTGAATCTCACAAGAGACTTAAATAATTATGAATCTCACAAAATTTCACAATATCTTACCACTGGGGTGATTTTGTGGGGTTATTGCTTAGTTTAATTCTTAGTTAATTAATATTAAAGGGACACAAAGCAGCCCTGACTGTTGATCTGATATGAATAAAGGGCAGGAAATGGAAACCTGGGTTCCCATGAAATATTTCAATATTTGGAGGGAAATATTTTTTTGTTTCAGGTAAACAAGAAAATACATAAGAAATATGAATTGAAGGGGAGAAAATTTTGCAATTTGGAGGGAAAAATTTTTTAATGTTTTATTCTTTTAAATTTTGATTTATGTGTTCTCAGAAATTTGGCATTTTTTTCCAGCCCTAAAAGGGACATAAAGAAGAGATTTTTCTGAGGAAAAGGATCATACAAATTCCTCTAAACGTTGACTGCGGAGTGGTTTGTAGAGGAGAGGTCATCCAGAAATGTTTTTATTGGAACAACAGGTACTTTTGGCCAGAGGACCCATCTTGAAATTGGATCGCGCTTTTCAGGGAGAATGACGTCTTATCTATATATTTAGGTGATATTTATAGAGATCATGGGTTTATAATTGCCGAATTCATTCCCTGTCTTAATCTGTTTCTGGTAAACAGCATACGCACAGAGAGCTTCATATAACTACAAGGACAGGTCGTAAATTGCATTTCAAACACGAGTAAGCCAAGAAAACCTGACGCGAGTGACCTAGTGAAGATGACGGCTATCCTGACCAATCATGCGCTACTATTACCGTCGGGACCTTGGTTGGTTGTGTGCCCCCATATTTATTTACAGCACCACTTTGGACTGCTACGAGAAAAGAAAAATTAAGAGGTGTTCTTGTGGCGTTTGTGGGTGTTTTGTGGGTTTGTTGTTTTTGTTGTGTTTTTGTTGTTTTGTGTTTTGGTAGTTAGTATCCCAGAATTTAAAAATAGCGGGCAAACACAATGCCTTGGTTTTTAGGGGAGTATTTTATGAAGGATTTGATGATTTTAGGATTCCTTATTTCCACCTTATCGATGATGTGACCTATGATAGCACAAGTGACATTCAGGCAAAATATGCCCTGTGGGCCGATTCATCATGCCCACTCTTTCCCCAAACTTGGTAACTTTGGGAAGCAGTGTGGTCCAGTGGATAGAGGCATTCGGCTGATGTGATAACAAAGGTCAGGTTCAGAAGTCCCACTTGTTGACAATGATAGTGTCCATCCATTGAGCGGCCCACCCAAAGGTATTATGAATGAGTATGCCTTGGGTATGTATGCAGCTTGACGTATTCCAAAAGTAGCGGTAAAGTAGTAAGGAAGTTAAAAATTAAGTTGGTGGTTATAAGTGCACTTTGATACACATGAAAAGCGCTATATGATGCTTGCATTGTTGCAAGTGCAATTATTATTATTATTATTATTATTAAGTCGGGGGGAGGACTGTGGTTAACCAGCTTTTTTCAGGAGGGACAACATGGCGGGGGGAATATATCATGGACAGGGACCATAAAAAGGCAATGGGGGGGACATCACATTCATGGGACCATATATTGGGAAATGGGACAGATGGGGAAGGAAATATGGGGGGACAGACATATATTTCAGGGGGGCAGGCAAAAGGCAAAAAAGCATTTTAGCAAAAAGGGCAAGGCAAAAGCACTATCTAAATTTGTTATGTATTAGTTATAAGTATTATTGGGTTCTGTATTTTCGCAATCAGTGGTGGTGTAACTTTTATACCCTTGGGTCAAAATTTCAACATTACTTTTTTTAGTTTGTAGGTGTGTTGTAAGTGGCAATAATATATTAAAAGGAATCAATAATGATCAAAAATTTGAAATATTTTATTTATTAAAATTAAAAATATTTATTAAATGTAATAATTACTTGTTTTGTTTGGAGCTACATAGGCTACAAATTGGTATTTGCAAAATAGTGTGCAATTTTTGGAAATATGTGGCAAAATAAATTGGGGCAATTTTTTTTTTTTTTTTTTTTTTAATTAAAAAAAAAACCAATTTCTGTGACATCCATTTATTGTTACAAAAAAAATTATAACCCAAAATTTCAAGCAAAACAGATACTATTTAATTCAAAAGGATATGTGTAGTCAAAAATTCACACGCTTTTGGACTATAACTGAACTAGGCCTTGGTTTGTTTTTTTGTTGATTAATTCTTAAATTGCAAATTTAAATTTTAAATTTTGATGGGAAAAGGAGGGATGGAAAAAGAGAAAATCAAAATCAACTCAACAAATTTTTAAATTTTTTAAATGTTTTCAAGAGCCAATCCCCATCATGCTCCCCCTGTTTACTACTAAATCCCTTTAATGAGGTTACTTCCTGACACAAGTAGCAGAAAAATCTGTAAATTCTTAACGAAGTTGAATTTACACTTGCAGTCGGGGGCGAACGGGGTTGGAACTGCCCATTCCTCGCTCTGGGGGGTGACAGTTAACATGGTTAACGTGTGTGAGGGGAAGTATAAGGAAGAGAGTAGGACAAAGATGTTGTTACCATGGCTGTGGTTGATAATATTGAGAAACTGACTCTAATTTTGCATTGCAACAAAAATATCATTTCATTTATGATAAGGGGAGGAATGGGAGATACACAAAAGACTGGAGAAGGAGAAATGTTGTCCCATGGCCACCTTTCTTTTCTTGTCTACAATTCCTCTTGGGTTGAAGCGGGTGGTGTACAACAAACCACAATCTAAGGAATGAATATAATAATTTAAAAAACTAAAAAATTATTATTTACTTTGCAAGGGAAACTAAAAATGTGTTTGTAAACAATCCATGTGAGCCTCCTTGTGCAAAGTTCTTTAAAAATGTCACTCCTGAAACAAATTGCACTTTTTTTAAGAAGATTGTAAGTATAAGTAAAAGTTCATAGAAATTGTTGAAAATTAAAAAAACAAACACAAGTAGGTCGTTTTAGGATGGGTGACAAAGATTTGTTAACAAATTGTTTCATGACCGACACGATGTTATCCCTTTTTCTTTGTCCCTGTGCTCCCTTTACCACTCTCTCCTTCGACGGGGGGGATCAAATGAGGGAACCCCGTCAGGGGACTCCCTGCGGGTAGGTGGTGTGCTTGGGTTACGGTTTTGACAAATGATTGTTTAACAAATTGTTTTCATGACCGGTGTTGATTAATAAAAACAGAGCTGGTTTATATTTTGCATTTTAAACAGCTTATTCATTCTAGTTACAAGAGGAAGGAAGAATTCTTAGGTTGACCAAAGATGAAAAATGCAGGGACAATTGTATTACACAGAGATTGCAGGCCAAAAGTAACTGAACAAGCTTTGTTGTATAAGAAAAATCATCTCTGGTTGGCGGGTTTTTGTGCTCACTTCTCGAGCATTGTTTAACTCTCTACTCTCCTAAAAAACATTACCAATTTGGCATATTAATAAAAAACAAAAAAAAAACTTGTTGTCGGATGTATTAGTTACCTGGCCATGATTTGTGAAAAAAATAAAAAAAAAAAAAAAACAAAACCAAAAAAAAACAAAAAAGTATAATTTTTTTAGGTTGGACGGCCAACATTTTAACACAAAATGAGAAAGGTTTATTTATTCTCATCCGCAAGAGGAGAAGAGACAAGCAAGAAGAACCCAATAGAAACGTGAAGTTGAATTTGTCCATTTGACAGTGTCTGTTTTCCATTTTCAAGCTCAATTTTATTAATGTTTTTCAATTTTGATTTCCAGTTTTGTTGGAGAGTAAAGTCTTTATTTTTAAATATATTTTTTTTTTTTTTTTTTTTTTAAAAGAGTTTTTTTTCTTAAAAGATGTGTTGTGATTGTGTATGGTAGTTGAAGGTTGTTAACAAAATAAAAATAAAGGGAAAAAATAAAAGATGCTGCCAGGCGTATTGCTGCCAGGGGTTCATTGGTTAAGTCCATGCCCAAAACAGGGAGTTCACCATCTTGATTTTGTTTTCATTGTGCCCATTGCATAGCTTTTCTGATTCCAAGGTTAAAAAGGTTCACCAAAAAAAAAAATCTGAATCTTATAGCAGCCTGTCGAAGTTTATGACTGAGCAAATTCAAAGTATTTTGGTTGACAACAAAACAATGCCATTTCTCGGAGACATCTGCTGATGAAATTCAAACATTTCCAGTGAATTACCTTGCTTATTTGTTGATACGTGGCCACTCCATTGATCAAGTGATTATTGTTACCTGTAACTAAAAGCTTCAATGGTGGTCCCCTTTAATTTCGGTTTTTAGACGTTTCATATAGAAGTCCCATGGATTGGCAAAAGGAGGGTATTGCTATTCATTCGTTCAAGCGCTAATGCACAACGTCATACAGCGCATGGGGGAAAGAGGGAGGCGAAGAAGATTCCCTGCCCCGCTCCCCCCCCCCCCCCGGGCTTATGCCGCTGCGGGGGGGGGGGGGGGGGGGGGAAACGGAACAAGGGGGGTGGATCACGAAATGCCCCTTTAGGTTTTAGTTGGAGGGAGTTCTCCAAAATGATTGATAACACAAAAAAGTATGGTTTTTTAAGCGCTCCCCAACTGAATTTTGCGCACTTTCTTTTTAAAATTTTGGGCAACTTTTCGCTGGGGTGGCGATTATTTTTTAATTTTTTTTAGCTACGGTCAGCGAAAATGGGCAACCCGAACATCACACCGACCAACAGATTACTGCCATAAACCCCAACAGACTGGTGGCAGAGTTTATTGTGGAGGAAATCATTATTCTGCCACCACTCCGTCAACAGGTTGTTCCATAAGGGGACCCACTTTTTTTATGACCCAACAGGACACACTTCTTTCTGACACACATTTAAACAGATTAGACAATGAAATATCATCTTGCTTAATTTGCACTCATTTATAAACCTCAAGTACACTCAGTATCTTACAACAATGTAACTTTTTTTGTTTCTTCGTTTTAACAAAATTTGGCTCGTTTATCAATCACACACCGAAATTGGATGAACTCATGGATGAACTGTGATCAATTCCTGTGTTGGGGGCGCGAACTGATTTAGCTATATTTAATGTGCAGAGGCGGCGAAGGGAAGCAGAATCCTGCTTTTGAGGGTGTGAGGGGGAAGTACTACAGATGGTGATGGGGAACGATCAGGGTTGTAGCTAGCACATTTTTAGTGGTGGGTGTGTTTATTGACAACAAAATTGACATTTTTATAATGTATGCCTACAATTCCCAAATTTGCATAAAATGATTAAAATTGTCCAGTTGTACTCTTTGAGTGGTGGGCTCTCTAAGTGAAAATTGGTTTGTTTAGTGTTTGTGTGGGGCTCTGAAGCGAGTGGTGGGCTCTGCGCCCACCACCACCACCGCTTACATCCTGGGGAAGATGTATGATAAGATTAATGAGAATACTGCTTACGCCAGTAATAACCACTCCAAACCCAATCATTGCGATAATTCTAATATTTTAAAAATACAAATCGTTAAAGTACCAATTAAGAATAATTATTAAAAAAATTTAAAGGGAATTTAGTGATCCATATCCTCGTCCCTCGGCTTACTAAGAAGTTGATATTTTTATATCTGAACAGTTGGCATGGGGTAATAAAGTATGTGTGGCCCATCTCAATTGCTTATTCGATAAACTCTGGGAAAAACATTCTAGTTTTTGTATTTTTCGTCGGTGTGAATGAGCAGAAATAACACATTGGCTATGGGGCATCGTATAAAAAAAATTGTCATAACATCTAAACACACCATCAGAATCCATGAAATTTTGGAGATCTTATTTAACTTTTTTCAGGACATAATGATGAAATATTAAAACAAAAATGAAGAGGGGTGTTTTTTTGTAATATGTGTGTTGTGCGTGCGTGTGAGTGCATGCGTGCGTGTGCCCGGGGGGGGGGGGGACCCCAAAAAATAGGGGTGACGGGGAAATTGTGCGGCACTATTGACTCCCTTTAACCTGCCATGAAAGACCCCATTTTTTACTCTCAGTTCAGGCTTTCACAATGAATTTTTAGTTTCCTGTTGCCCCGCCCGCCCGTAAATGCCAAGAATTCCAAAATCATTCATTCTTTTTCATGAAATTATTATTTGTGTATTCCTAGTATCTTATGGCATCTGTATTGGAGCATTATCATCCCATTAAGGTCATGCGTCCTTAAAAAAAACCCCCCTGGAATATTATTTTATTAAATGATCATCGTTTTATTAGGATTGAATAATTTTATTATGTAAAATGTATAGAATGATTGAGGCTTGGTCTAATTTTACGACGTCGGCCTTCGCTTTTTGCCCAGGTACGTAACGTTCCAGCCTCCAGACACTGGACTCTTCAAAGCAGCAGCAACATACTCTGCAATAAATCTCTAGACAACCAGTTATCTGCGTCAGCATTCAATTTATTCTGTGTAGTGAAGGTGACGAGAGTCAAGCAACGGGGGTTCCTGCCCCCACAAACTAATACAGTCGACCACCTTACCACCAGCATCCCAACAAAAATTAAAGTGTGCATGCGGCCATTCCTGAAAAGGGAGTCATTCTAGAGAGTTGAATTTGATAGTCCTCCTGCCTATGAATATTTGAGAGATATATTCAAATGATTACCCCCTAGCTCGCTACAGCAGTAGGTGTATAGCTTTATTCCTTTACTCTGATTTCCGTTGACTGGCATCTCATTGGGTCGCGTTGCCTTTTCTATTAGGTAGGTACATACCGGAATTAAAGGCCAGTTGACCTCTTTCGCCATAGTATCATATAGATTAGTTTTTCTTACCTAGTTTGTCTACCCCATAAGAACTCAGCTCCAGCCCGGTACAGCAAATCTGGGTTTTCTCTCCATGAATCTATGAAACAAAATGTTCTCCTCTCCTTATAAAATAGCAACCAGGTGTTATCTTCCTATACTGTACTAATTATAACCAAACCCCACAAAGACACTTTCCCAGAGACCACTCAGTGCTGGTGCCAGGGGCAAACAGGGGGAATCCTTTTTTTCTTCCCCAGTCCCCCCCCCCCTTCCGACCAGAAAATATGATAATTTTTGGGTAAAATCAGTGATTTGGGCTACAAATCACAATACTTGAAAAAATCATGCATTAGGGGCCTAATTGGTTAAAAAAAAAAAACCTCACACTTTTTTTTGTGTTTTCCCCCCAAAAAGAGTCTGTGCTGGTGCACCACTGGGACCCTTCATCTCAAAACATACAGAGAAGGATATCAAGTTATAACCACTGAATCTCAAAAATCACGCATGTCATTCTTGATGACGAAAACAATTATCTCCACAAGAGCTTACAATCATTTATGAATCGCACAAAAATTTCAACACACCCAAGTAGTACGCACTGGTGGATTTTGTGTGGTTTATTGGCCTTATTTAATTAAAGGGACACAAGCCTGATGAAAATGCGGGAACTGGGAACCTGGTTCCCATGAAATCTTCCTATTTGGAGGGAAATTTTGCATCTGGGAGGGAATTTTGAATTGTGTCCCCAGAAAATTTGGCATTTTTCCAGCCCTAAAAGGGACATAAAAGAGATTGGTTGAGGATATACAAATTCTCTAAACGTGCACTGATTGGTGTAAGAGAAGGTCTACCAAGAAATGTTTTTATGGACAAACAGGTACTTTTGGCGCCCATCTGAAATTGGTCGCGCTGTTTTCAGGAGAATGCGCTTATATATTTAGGTGATATTTATATAGATCATGGGTTTATCATTGCCGAATTCATTCCTTTTCTTTAATTCTGTTTCTGGTAAACAGCATACGCACAGAGACGCTTCATACACTAACGCGTACAAGCATTCAAACACCGTACTCAGAACTGAGCGAGTGACCTAGTTAGCTGACCATCAGGCTGCTCTATCCCGTCCGTGGATTGGGTTGTTAGTGCGCATATTTACCGACACACTGTGGATAGACACCGCACGTACGCGGTGTTTTGGTCGTTCGTATCCCAGAATTAAAAAATATCGGCAAATCCTTGTTTTAGGGGATTTTATTATTCCACCTTATCGATGATGTGACCTATGATATCACAAGTTTGACATTCAGGCAAAATATTCCCTGTGGGGAATCATGCCCCCCCTCTTTCCCCCAAACTTGGTAAGTTTGGGAGCACGTGTGGTCCAGTGGATGAGCATCGGCTCATGAACAAAGTCTGGGTTTTCGAGTCCCACTGTTGACAATGATATTGTCCATTTGAGCGCCGCCCAAAGTATGAGTATACCTTGGGTATGTATGGCAGCGACGTATTCCAAATTTATTCTTATTGTAGCGGTAAGTAGCGCTTTGATAGACATGAAAAGCGCTATATGAATGCGCAATTATGTATTATTATTATTAAGTCGGGGTGACTGTGGTGTAACCAGCTTTTTTTCAGAGGCCATGGGGGGGGGGACATATTTTCAGGGGGGGCAAGCAAATTAAATTTGTTAGTTATAAGATGGGTCATTTTCGCAATCTGTGGTGTACTTTTTATACCCTGGGTCAAAATTTAACAGTACTTTTTATTTGTTAATATAGAAAAATTACATAAAAATACAAATAAAGAATTAAAAATTTTGAATTAATGACTGTTTTTGAGCTTAGATCTATTTGGCAAAATATGTGCAATTTTGAAATATTGTGGCAATTGGGCAATTGAAGTAAAAAAAACCATTTTCGTGTGAAAATCCATTTTGTCCAAAATTATAACAAATTTTTCAGCAAACAGATACTATTTAATTCACAAGTATATATGTGTTTCAAAATTCACACTGCCTTTTGGACTAGTCCTTGGTTGAATTCTTAAATGCAATTTTGATGGAAAATCTCAATCACCTCACAATTTTTAAATTTTTAAAAATGTTTTTCAAAGCCAATCCCATCATGCTCCCTGTACAATCCCGTAATGATGGTTACTTCTGACACACTTTTGCAGAAAAATCTGTAAATTCTTAACGAGTTGAATTTACACTTGCAGTCGTTCGGAGGTGACAGTTAACATTGTTAACATGTTTCGGCAGTGACAAGATTTATCATGGCTTTTGTTGATAATAATTGAGAAACTGACTCTAATGTTGCATGCAAAAACAAACAATTCATTCATAATAGTAGGAGATACAAATGAGACTTCGCAAGGTGTCACAAACAACACACTTCCGAAGGTGAAATCTCTGTATATTTACATATTTTTATTTACTTTGCAAGGAAACTAACCTTTGTTGTAAACAACCACATGAGACTCCTTGTGCAAAGTTCTTCAAAGGTTACTTCCTGAAACAATTGCACTTGTTAAGACAAGATTTTCATGTAATAAATTTTAGCACTTTTGCAATACACAGTCGTTTCGGAGGTGACAAAGATGTTAACAATTGTGTTTTCATGACCTGTGTTGAGTAATAACACAGAAGCTGGTTTAATAATTTTGCATTTTAAACAGCTTATTCATTCTAGTTTACAAGAGGAGGAATTCCTTAGTTTACCAAAGAACACATGCAGGACAATTGTATTACACAGAGGTTGCAGCCACCTATACTTGAACAAGCTGTATATAAGAAAAATCACTTGGTGGCTCACTTCTCGAGCATTGTTTAACTAAAACATACCATTGGTCATAAAAACAAAAAAACTTTGTGTGGCTGCTATTTACATGGCCATGATTTGTGAAAAAATATCATTTTGGATGCACATTGTGTTAACACAATGAGAAGTTTATTTCTCATCCGACAGAACCAATAGAACTTAGAATTTGTCCCTATTTTACATGTCTGTTTCCATTTCAAGCTCATATTTTTCATTAATGTTTTTCATTTCTGATTTCCAGTTTTGTTGGATCTTTATTTAAATCCATAGCCTGATTACCATTTCATAGCACGTTTTGTTTCTTAACGAAGTTGATGTAGTGCTCACGTGTTAACAAAATAAAATAAAGGAAAAAAAGATGCTGCAGGGTATCCATGCCAAAACAGGGAGTTCACCATCTTTGATTTTGTTTTTCATTTTGCCCATGCATAGCTTTCTGATTTCCAAGTTCACCAGATCACCAAAAAAAAAATCATGATCTTATGCAGCCGGGGATGGTGAGGAGGCAGATTGGCGGGTGAAAGGTGAGGGTGGGAAGAGGTAGAGGGGGGGTCAGGGGCATGGGATTCTAGAATACCATGTAGGGTTGAGGGGGAGACGGGTAAGGAGGTATGGCGGATGGGGTAGTGGAGAGGAAGAGATAGCGGAGTGTCGAAGTTTATGACTGATCAAATTTCATTCAATTGGGTTGACAACAAACATGCCATTCTATGAACCTCTGCTGAAATTCCAACTTCCAGTGCATTACCCTGCCTTCATTTGTTGATACGTGGCCACTCCCATTGATCACGGAAGCGAATCCTGCTTTTAGGGTGTGGAGGGGAAATTACTACAGATGGTGATGGGAAGATCATGGTTGTAGCCTAGCACTTTTAGTGGTGGGTTTTCTTATTTTTGCAAAAAATTGACATATTTTATAACGATATGCCTAAAATTGTCAAAAATCAAAAATATTTGCATAAAATGATTAAAATTGTCCATTTTTTACTCTTGAGTGGTGGTCTCTATAGTTAAATTTGGTGTTTTATGGTGGGCTCTAGCTGAGTGGTGGTCTCTGCCGCCCACCACCACCCACAGCTCTACATCCCTGGTGAAGATGTCGGATAAGATTATGAGAATCTGCGCTCCAGTAATAACCACTCCAACTCCATCATTGCGATAATCTAATATTTTAACAATCAAATCTTAAATAGCAACTAATAATATTATTAAAAAATTTAAGGGAATTTCGTGATCCATATCCTCCTCCCCCGACTTACCTAAGGAAGTTTATATTTTATTGAACAGTTTGGATGGGTAAAGTATGTGTGGCCCATCTCACTTGCTTATTCGATCAACTCTGGAAACTTCTAGTTTTTGTATTTTTTTCGTCCGTGAATGAGCAGAAATTAACACATTGGCTTATGGGGCATCGTAATAAAAAAAAATTTCATAACATCTAAACACACCATCAGAATCCATGAAATTTTGGAGATTTAACCTTATTTTCAAGGACCTAATGATGGAAATAGTAACAAGTCGAATGAAGAGGTGTGTCTGTATATGTGTGTGTGCTGCGTGTGCGTGCATGCGTGCTTGTGCCCGTGGGGGGGGGGGACTCCCGAAAAATAGGTGACGGGGATGTGCGGCACTATTGACTCCCTTTTTAAAACTGCTTCACTGAAGACCCAATTTTTAACCTGCCACTGAAAGACCCCCTTTTTTACTCTCAGTTAAGGCTCTTCACAATGAATTTTTAGTTTCCTGTTGCCGCCCGCCCGTAAATGCCAAGAATTCCAAAATAATTCATTATTTTTCATGAATTCATTATTTGTGTTTTCCTTAAGAATCAAATTTTTTTTCCCAAGTATTCTGAGCAAGCTTCATTCAGAAAGTTTTGCTTTTAAAAAATGCTTTTCCGACAGCACTTTTCACCCGACAATTTATTAAAAGTCGGAGGTTTGGAGGGTCGGGCGGTAAACCACAAAGACGAACTCAACATGGGTGGTCTGTTCTAGTAGTGCAAGTCAATTAGAAGCCATTGTTGTAATGTTAAGGTACATAAGATAAATGCTGATCAAGGTTCACACGTTTGTTTATATTTTCATTTTTCAAGATCAGGGATGCAGAAGGGTTGAGAGAGTTCAGGAAATATGGAGGTGGGTTGGAGGAGAGGGGAGGCATTTTTGGTGATTTCTGGGCGATTCCCGGTGATGAGCAATTTCCTGCCACCCAAAATTGGCTATTAGTGTAGTCAAAATAACAAATGGTCAGAATACACAATTTTTGCCACAACAAAAGTTGACACTTGGATGGTTCCCAGATGGGTGCTGTGTGTTTGGATCCTTTTGTGTATCAATGGTTGTGACCAATGCTGGAACCAAATCAGATATTTCGGTCCAAAATGATCACAAATAATAATTTTAAAGAAAAGTGGAAACTTCGGATGGTTCCTCGATAGTTTCATGGCGGTCCAGGGGTTTTTGGTGCCTTTGTATCAATGGCTATTAAGATATTGCTTGAACCAAAGGTGCTTTGGTCCAAAATGATCAAAATTATTTTGAAATAAAAGTAAATACTTGGGTTGGTGGTTCCCAGATTGTTTCGGGATGGTTCCCAGTGTTTCTTATCCTTTGTGTATCAATGGTGTTAGCCAAATTATGTGGAAAACAAATTGGCTATTTTGGTTCACGATGGTCAAAATAATGAATTTTTCAAGAAAGAAAAGTTGATACTTTTTGGATGGTTCCTGGACGGTTTCTGGATGGGCCAAAAAAACTTAAAAAAAACAGACCCAACTGACAAGCAAGGGCAACTAAGGTGATCCAAAAGGATACAACTGCACTTCCAAACAATGGCAAAAATTAAAACCCTACTTTCTGAGAATTGCAAAACCCTAGGGGGAACACAGTACACGCACACACAACTATACAAATTAAAAACCGACGTTTCGGAGATAAAACCTTTCCTTCTCAGGGTAAAAAAAGACCAAAGGGGTCTACATGTAAAAACACGCTGCAGGCCCAGCAAAAGCAGATCTAAATGAAGAACAAGCTGAAATAGCAAAGAGGTGGGATAAGAAATCAACAAAAAATCTGAATAATAGAGGATAAACCACATAACAAAAAGAGGAAATCCTATTAGAAATCTGAAATCAATAGAGTATAAATAAAGAGGTCAGACAGCCAAATACTAGAACTAGAGCCCTAAAATGTATGGTCGGCCACTCTGATCAAAATCTAAACCAAGAAATACAAAAACACCGAAGGAAAAGCATTTGGGAAATATCCAAAAATCTAAAACCTAAAAAATGGACGGACCACTGTTGACAAAACCTAACAACTCCTAACTGCATGGCCCACCTAAGTGGGACGTCCAGCGGTATTAACGTCTCCACGTGTTAACTCCCGCTCCAAGGCCATACAGCAGTGTGCCAAGCAAGCCAAGGTGATCCATTGCTGACAACAAAAGTATATAAAAGCTAAAATGGTGGGAGAGAGGAGGCAGATCAGGAGCCTACTCAATGAACCACCCTTAAGATTTATTCCCCTAGGAGCAAAAGTTGCCAACTTTTCAATCCACTTAGCCTCAAGAGCATGCCTTTGGTAAAGATTTTGTTGCCCGGGCTATCAATGGCTAAAATGGTGATATCTTCAGCAGTGTGGTTGGCTTGATTAAACAATGGCGGGGCAACAGGTTATTCTTTGATTGTTTGGTGTCGCCACAATGTTCGCAGCAAGCGGGTTTTAAGGGCCCTTCTTTTAGTCTAGCCCACATACTGCATCCCACATTGCTTACAGTGATCAGATACACAACATTTGGTGGCCTGGCAGTTCAACGACTCGAAAAATACACATGGGTCATTTCCATATTTTCATTCTACTCATGATGGTCTTTGTGAAAACCCAACTATCCAATTTGGCTAAGGAGGAATAGCATGAAAATAACCAAGTTCTAACCCCCCTTGTGATAGTGCCAAATCGGGTCATAGAAATCTAAAGTATCCAGTTCGCAGTTTAAGTTAATGGAATCAAATGTTCCAGGTATCGCCGGCTGGCGCGTAAAAGGAAGAGGGAAATATACATCTTCAAACAATGTGGTCAATCTTCAAGCTATCAACTTTCTGAGGCTTGAAACTAAGGTGCTGTCTAGGGGCTTAAAGTTTTGCCCCCACCCATCGTCGCATAAAACACGTTAAATGAGTCTGATCTTACTCAGTTTGCTAGAAGACTTCGTCTTACGAATTTTCTTCAAGTCGGACAGCGAGGACTCTGCTAGTGCTGATTGTTGACTCTATGGGAAAGCATCCTTGCTCCGGAGGGAGTCCATTTACGGCAAAAACTGCGGGTAGAGACTGTTTCTTGATGCTTACATTAAGCTGTGGAACTGAGATCTGTAATGTTCCTCCTCGAAAAGTTTATTCCAAATCAGTTACTGAAGGGGGGGGGGGGGAAAAAAAAAGGGGGGGCCGGGTGTGCCATCACTAAGCTACAGAATAATCAGTCTGTAGTAATTAAGGAGGCGGATAAGGGATCAGCCATCGTTGTCATGGATACGGAGCGTTATAGCGAGTGCCATCGCCAACTTAATGATACTACATACTACCATCTTTTGAAGAAAGATCCTACTACCAAATTGATCGACAAAGTTACTTGGCTGTTAAAGAGGCTCATTCTACTGGCGTTATTGACGAGATATGCCGATCGGTTCTAAATCCCACCCACGCTAAGCCGGGCCATGGTGGCCAGGTGGGCATGCAGTAGGAGGTGTTGAGTTTTGTCAACCGTGCAGTCAGTCATTTTTTCAGCGTTTTAGATTTTTGGATATTTTCAAATCTTTTCCTTCGTGTTTTTGTATGTTCTTGTTTTATATTTTTGATAGAGGCCTACATACTTTTATGGCTTCTAGCCTTATTGCTGGTATAGACCCTTTATCATACTATTGAGTTCAGATTTCTCGTAATCTGATGTCCTCTTTTTGTTATGTGGTTTATCCTCTTTTATTCAGATTTTTTTGTGAGTTCTCTTATCCCACTCTCTTAGCTATTGCAGCTTGTTCTTCATTTAGCTTCTTGCTTTGCTGGGCATGCAGCTTGTTTTACATTTAGTAGACTTTGTCTTTTTACTGATAAGGAAGGTTTTATCTTTCGAAACGTCGGTTTTTAATTGTATAGTGTGTGTTGAGGGTCTGTGTTCCCCATAGGGTGTTGCAAATTCTCATTAAAGTAGTTTTAATTTTTTAGTTTCTGGATGGTTCCCAGTGGTTTCGGGGTCCTTTGTTTTTCAATGGTTGATGAGAATGCCTGGAAACCAACCAATTCAGTTGTTTTTCAAAATAGTCTCCCAAAATAAGAAAGTGGACATTTGGAGGGTCTGATGGTTACTGGATGGTCCTGGTGTTTTTGGCTCCTTGTGGATCAAGGTTGTTGAGCAAGTGCCTGAACTCAAATGGCCACTTCTGTCCCAAAGGGTTCAAAATTAGATTCTTAAAATTAACATAAACTTTGGATGGTTCCTATGGTTCACAGTGTTTTTAGCACAAAATTTTTTAGTTGGTAATCCGCAGGAATGACTAAAAGTTGTGGCGGATTTACAAAAATTTCTACCTTGGTAATCCGCCGGATTACCACATTATTTTTTTTTATTCTTACGTGGTTAAAAAGCAATAGTTTTCCAAGATTTTGATTTTATTTTTACAAAAGTTGGTGTAGAGTGACCATTGAAATAAAAAACTTCTGCAGCAGAGAAATTATTGAGTATGTCGATTCCCAATAAATATGCCGACTTGTGATGAAAAAACTTCAGTAGACCAGGTGAAAAATTGCATTCAGAAGCATCTGCAATGCTGACAAGGAGTTAATTTACAACCCTTAACCTTTTCAATTATTATTTTACTCAATCAAATTTTATCCCTGTTATAATATGCTGATAAACAGGAAAGCGAGAGTGAGTGGTTAGCTCTGACTAGGTAGGTTAGTTTCTGTAGCATGTGTGTTAAAAATCTATGTGATAAGCATTGGAAGTGGAAATTTGCATCGCTTTTTTGAACCTGAAAAAATAAGGAATAAATGAATAATTGAAAAAAGTGACCGCCCCAATATTTTTAACCGCAACAGGACAACTAAAAATCATTGTGAGGGCCTTAATGCCTCCATTTTTACCAAATGACCCCATATTTCTATGTCCTGCTATCACAAAAGCCCCTCTCTTTTTAGTGTTATAACAATATAAACTGGGTTTGAATGGTTAGTAGAATTGTGAGAGGCTAGCCATCGTGTTGACCCCATTTTTGCATCCTCCTCACCAAATGACCCATTTTTCCCTGTAAAGTTCCTTAGCGAATGCCCCTACATTTGATAGCCTTGTTCAAGGTCTCTACCAACTTCATTCACTGGTCACACGTCTGATAAAATAATGTCACAGATCATATAGGAGAAATATGAGAGGAGGGAGCATATTCCCCCTTCCCTAAAATAAAGGAAATAGCAATACCAGAGCAAAATTATTTATCAAGAACCTAATTTGATGTCTCCAATTCCACCTGGCCTACGTTCCATGCTTGCAGCCTCCAATGAGCAAGTTCAATAAAGTCCACTCATGCAGAGCGCCTTGTTCATCTGTAAGCTTTTTTTGCCATTTGGCAAAAAAATGATATGAGTTTATACAGGGACGATTAAAACCACAAAGCAATTAGAACAAGGCTGCCGCCCTGAGTAGCTCAATAGCATAAGCCACTGCACATGACCACAATTTGTGTTTTTATACCAGACTAGCAGGCACATAGATCCAGTGTGCACAAAAAACATACAGGAGTATACCAATATTTTTTTGTATTGAATCTTTCTCTAGAAAGGGGAGCACCCTTCAATGCTAAGCAATGATTTCAAACCTGACAAAACACAATGTTCAAAATTAATTGCGAATAATGCCAATACAACAATTAGCAAGTTTGTAAGTTTAGCAGACAGCCTTGGCACAAGGCTACTACTTTGTGAAAAGTCAAATCGCAGATCCCCGTCACTTTCATATATGAGGCCCCCCCCCCCCGTGTGCCAGTCCTTATATTTTTCTGTGATGTTTCTAGACGAGATGTCGCCAATGCAGTTGCTAACTTTTCCAACCACCTTATAGCTTTTTTCTTTGACTGATTACTAAAATCATGTATTTTATATTTATTTATTTTTTTAATTATTTATTTTGATTTTATTGTTTTTTTTGATTTCTATGATTTGTGGATTTGTTTTCAAGGTATTTATTATTTGGATTTTTTTTTTCATTTTCATTTTTTTCAATTTTTTTATGGAATTTTAAAAATTGGATTTTAAAAAAAAAATAATTTTAAAGGAATGTTTTTTGAATTAGATTTTTCTATTGTAAATTTTTATTTGATTTTATCACTTGAATTGTGTGTGTATGAGGTTCTTTTTTATGAATTTTGTACTAATTTATTCCGGAGATTTTTCTGGAATTTTATCAGATTTGTTTTTTTCGTTGTTTTTATTTCTTGTTTTCTTTTTTTTTTTTTTTACTTATTGATTTATTTTTAATGTTTATTTTCTTGACTTTTTGTCTCGACTGCTGTTGTATCATGACACTATATAACCAAGATCATGGAAACTTGTGAAGAATAAACAATCACATGGCCCAACCCTAACTTTTCCTAATTTCCATACGTGTTGGCACACATAGTGATGTAAAGAAAATCCCTTCCCTCCCAGCTCCTTGATAAATACTAACAGTTATTCGGTAGGCCTACCGTAACTGTAAAACATTCAAGATTCATTTTATAAAAACAAATCTGGGGCTAACTATGGCCTGGACACTTCTGGCTTGTCGGGCGAACCCAAGCCTAGTATTAGTAAAAAGGAACTTTTTTACCGTGATGAACGTTTATAATTGGGCGTACTCGCAACACGGTAGAAGCACTTCCTTATATACAATAACCTGTAGCAGTGTACTGAATAGGCCCTCCGAAGAAAAGGTTTCACAAATATTCAGAGCTATAAAAAATTGTTTCATATTATCCTCGTTCGTAAAAACAAGGCACGCACTTACCTGAGAAGGTCTTTAATCTACACATGATAGATGCATAAAATCAGAATTAGTCCTTCTGAGATCCAAAATTTGGGAATACTTTCCATATATAATTGTATATAGTTCCACAACAGTGACACAGCGGCAATATAGCGCCATTACCCAACATGTGTAAGCAAATTGTAGATTGCTATGTGTATATTATTTCTAAGCCTTCTTTTTTTGCAAATCAAGTCGAGATTTTTATTATAATTAGAAACATACGGGGGGGAGGTAATGTATCCTTCGAGTTGTAGCACTGGCCGACATTTCCGTGCACGGGCAGGTCAAAAGGTTATCTTGGCCAGACTGCTCCAGAACAACCCAAGAATGCAGAGAATATACAAATGATCACCTGTTAGAAATAGTGAAATGTTCAGTGAACCAGGTGCATGCATTGTATTCTTCGCATGATCTGGAGGGCAACAAAAGTCCATTCAATATAATTACCTCCGTGCAAGGGCCCTATGTGATCAGTAAATCTGAAGACCTCAAAGTTTTTCAAGTACAATAGTCTGCCAACCTAAAAACGTCAATCCGATTAAATAAAGATGCGTCTGTTTCGCTCGTATATTTAGGGGTTCCATTGCAAACTAGCTATGGTACATATCACCTCTTCACGCTAGTTCTGCTACGCGTAAGTCCACATTATGTCTTTTAACATTTGTCTTTAACGGATGTGGAATTGCAAAAACACATGGAATACCTTTACCAGTTTCCCCTGTTTACCCCCCACTCCAAACTTTGTTGAATCTCAAAATCCCTCAAAAGTACGATATATCCCTGTTTTCAACTATCAAACACAACTTGAGATCCTATATACTGCGATGACATTTGTGAAAAAAACTTAAAGAATTAGAAATTAAAAATTTGAAGAAAATTGTGACTACAATCATTCTGCATGAGAAAGGTTGTTTCTTCTCTGGAAAATGATGGATTTCTACTGTTTTTAACAAATTTTTGAGGATTAACTATTTATTATAGGTAAGTTTATTATAGGGTGTCAGGTGAGCTTTTTGAATTGTTTTTTTCCAGCTTTTTATTTTTTTAAATGAAAGATCTTTGTCAAAAGAAACAAATGAAAACCAAATTTTTCGAATGGGTAAGCGGTTGTGGAGTTTGGGCCCAATTTTAAGGTGTGTCTCAAAATCGTATTTTTCGTCCTTTTTGGTAAAAAAGTAAAATTTTGGTTTTTTTAACTTTTTATACTAATTACTCAAAACTCACTTCAGATCTGGGTATGATGAATAGTTTTATGTGTAGTTTCCCATATTTGATTTGATACAATGCAAGTTTCATGAGAGTGGACCATCGTTTGGGAGTTACAGTCTTTCGAATTTGCCAAGTACGACGATTTTTTGGATTACCCACAATCATGCGGCATTAATATGGTCCCAGGTGGAAATTCAACCTGTAACAAACCCTATGGTTAGTTATTACAGAAAATACCAATTTATAAATGGCTTTTTGAAAGCCATTATATGAATTCTATCAACCGTGAAACTGAAATTTGTATATTAGTTATTATTAGATCTTAAAAGATTTCCTAAAAAACATACCGAACGTTCTTCAAGCTTAGGGTTATTTGCATAGTAAATTACCATATTAAGGCAAAATTTGAGCAAAACATGGATTATAAGTGGTTGTATATTGGCGGTTTTTGCTTCAACAAGTAACTTTCACCAACGCATAGCAAATACTGACAAAAAAGTAGTCTAATTCTACTGGTCTAAATTTGACTAAGTACTACATGTTTCACTCCATTAGATTTGGGTTATTAGTTCCACATTTTATATGGGGAAATTACTAAAACCCCAATGGATAATTAAATACATGTACGAACCACTCCATTAGGAGGAAGTCAGCATTGTGTTGCTTTATGCAAGAAAGTCCCATGTTTGGTATAAACCAATTAATGATCATTATAAATATAACAAAACTAACACTAATGAAAGCCTGTAAATTATAATCAATAATACCTGGGTTCTTCCCTGCCATTGCGCATGCAAAATAACCACCATTGGGGATTTCACCATTTTTATTTAGGGTCATAAAATTGTCACATGCTCTTGAAAAGCTGTGAAGAATGCAAAATAAGGAAGTGGGCAAGTAGTTTGTACACTGGATATGTAAAATTTCAACATGAATCAAATATGGTTTGGTTTTAATTTTGTTTTTAAAAACAATTTTAAGGTTGAATTTAAAATATTGGATCATGAAATAGTTCACTAGCACATGGAGTAGGGCCTACAGACATGATAGTTCTCCATATCAACTAGGACTGATGATATCTTGGCTAAGGCCCATGCAAAAGTAAACGTAGGTCAGGTCTTTAAGTGTGTGTGTGTGTGTGGTGTGTGGGTGTGTTGGGGGGGGGTGGGGGTGGGTGGGTGGTTGTGTGGTGGGTAATGCATGTGCAATGTGTGTCATGGGTCCCTGGGTAAGGGTGCAATGTGTGTGTAAGCATGAAAGGTGAAAATGGTGTTGAGTGTGTGATGGGTGTGCAGATGTGGAAGTATGCAGTGGGTGTGGCATAGTGCATGGGCATTGTGTAAATAAACAAAAAAAAAATATTTTTACATCATTATGCCAGCCGACGTCCTCATACACACAGCATATTCCAGATTTTACTATTCCTTGCCTCAACAATCTTAGGCCAGGATATATGGACAAAGTACATGTAAATTGCATGGAGAAAGGTTTTTGAATATACTGAATATCTAGAAATATCATATCGAAAGAACATTTATATTACACTAGCGCTAAAAAAAAAAATTATTTTTTCCTTGCGCAAAAACCTCGAAACCTGCCTTTGAAAACAAATAAATAACAACAACTTAGCAACGGACGTAGCCTACCGCCCTGCAAACCGCCCGACACGGCATACAATGCCCCTGATCTGTGGCTGACTTTGTACTACGTGCGTGCATAGATCTATGACAGAAAGCACATAGGACCATAAACCTACCGCAAGGGGGGAAAAATAATTTCTATTATGTTTAATGTTCACTAGTTTAAAACATTTTCCATATGGCACCCTACTTTCAATTTAAGGTGAAAAAAATATAACTTTTTCCATTTAATTAATTCCACGATACGATATTAGTTTAAGAATACCATTGGAGTATATAGAATAATGTGGGTAACATTTTTTAAAATTAGAACAAAGTATGGCAGATTGGTCTACTATGCCTTGTAATACTACAAATAGCCAGCAAGGTTTTTACCATGGTACAATCATAATGTAATATATTACCATTCTGTTAAACACAACATAACAATACTGCTAATGTGACCTGTCAAGGACGGATAGTTGCGAAATAAATGGTAACATTAGCACTCCCCGCCCTTGTGTAACTTTTAACCAATATCTATAGTAACCACACCACCTGAAAACTGCCATATTTTGGTATCTGCTATAAGATGCACAATATTCAGAACATCACACATTGTCATCAAAAGAATAATCATTCTTTAGCAGGGCCTCCAACCAAAGTCTGTCAACGATTATTTAAAAACAACTTCCGTCAAATAAATAGTAACGTTTGGCTTATACGACGATCGACATTGATAGTGCCATGCAACGCTCGCGCTAGGGATTTTTATTTGTGTAGCAATTTTTTGCAACAGCTCTTGCTTTGGATCATATTGATAGTGCAAACAATGGGGACAAATTTTCACAAACTTTAAAAATTGCATAGCAAATTGGGGGGGGCAGAAAATGGGTAGCAAACTGATATGCTAAACAAGCTATCTCGAGCCCTGGCGCCATGCCTGTACCCACTGCGACAACATCGGATGCGTAATCTATACGGGTGTGTATTCCATTGCATGATCATCATGTGAATTAATACAAACAGCACAATTACATTGAATGTCTACACACACGCTCAGGTTTCGTGGGCCCATAGACTGCACCATTCTGTGCTATTGTTACTTGTAAATTATTGCGGAATGATTTAGGTACCAGATTATAAAAAAAGTAAACTTCTTATTCAATTTCGCACTGCCTTTACATTATGACACAAGCCTGATGGAAATTGCTGAGATGTTTATCGATCTCGGGACTGGATGTTTGTTCCCGCGAGTGAAAAAATGCTATTGTATTTACAAAATATGAAGAGGTAACAATAGACAAAAATAAAAATTAGGTTATTTATTATTTATGCATTCCATATCATATTTTTTTGTGTTAAGTGTCTCCAAATTGATTGTCCCTTTACAGAAAACATAAAGGCAACTGATCAAATTATTGACGTTATTTTCCAAGGGCTAATACATATGCTATTGTTACATGGCGGCATGAGGAATGACAGTAACAATAGCACTGTCGTGTTTGTCGCCCTCGGGAAAACAATGTTATGACTTTTTGCCCCCCAAAAATTATGTAAATCATGGACCAATATGTATTAAACATGATTAGTAATCAACAATAATGGGATTCCTTTAAAAATATGCTTGAGAACATTTTTTAGAAACGTCATTTTTGAATGGTAGATTTTTTACGTCAAAATTGACGGAAAGATTAAAGTAGTAATGGTTTATGAAAATGTTGTGAAAGTGTTTGAGAACCCATTCAAATTATATTCACTGTAGTATTAATGTATAGTAAACATTATTAACACCGTACATTAGGGATCAGTAATAGTAAAAATATGTGACATTAAGAAAAATGATAATGTGATGACCCATTATTGTGCTTATGTCCTATACCAGGCCAGGTCTGTTACTGCCGTACACATGAAATGCAAAGCAAAATTCGTCAATTTTTATCATGAATTTCACCTCTATTTTCATGTCAAGACACTTTAAAACAAATTAATATTACATTAATAACATTGCCTACCAAGGTCATACAATAGTGATAATAATGAGAATCTTTCACTAAGCGCTGTTTTGCTGTTTGGGAAAAATCCGCGACCACACATCCCATCATGGAATTACTCGCAGAACGGATCACGGTAATCGATGCATAGTTCCCGGGGGGGATACACACGTGTCACTCTCATGGGCATCTGGCAACCCTAGCGCGATTGCCAAGAGCAGCTTGCCTATTGAAAAGCGGGGGACTGTATGTGGAAACTTGGCGGGACAAAATGGTAAATCGCCCCGGATATCGGACCTCTGAATCTCAAAATGGTGCAAATAGAAAAAAATTAGCATAGACACAGAGCTTTCTAAGGTATATGATTGCCTGTTCGGGTTATGGAAGCCTAAATAGAAATCAGTGAATTTTTTAATAAAATTAAAAATACTGTCCCGTTATGCACTAGAAAGCCTGCAATTTAGCGGCATAAATACTTTGAGAGTGTGTACTAAATAATTATAACACGAAAAGTGACCTTCTTGGTTTATCCGGGTGCGATTTGCCGAGAAAACTGCAAGTGAAGGACAAAAAAACGGGGGGACCAGGCACAGCGAGTGTAGGGTTTCGCGGTTACGTACTCGGCTGGGGAGTTGCCGACTCAAAACCATCCAAAAATGTTGTTAATGTGACTTTGGCATTTTTTTCGATATCTATATGAGATTTCATCCTTTCCGAGTTATACATGAAGTTTTTGGAACCATATTGATAATAGCCTAATAATTATAGAGCGATTTTAAAAAGGGTATTTTTCCGTGCTCGCCACTACTGCATTAGCGCAAATGTGTTAAGTGACGGTCGGACGTTGGTGTATGCAGCGGACACCCCTATTTATATCTAACATACAGACGTCCCAAAAAAAAATATACAATCAAAGATTCATTTTTTTGCCAAGAACTTAAGTTTCATCTCAACTGGCCTTTAACTGATTCCTTTTATTAATGTTCCAGCTTTCATAGATTTTAGTTGGGTGTAATGTAGTGGTCCTGCTTCAGGAGTTATGGCCTAATAATCTGAGACACTTGAAAAACCATGTTGGGCCAGTTTCGGCTATCCTGATACCAAAACAGTTGCCCATGTTTGAACTTCACGACCTTCTTAAAACCAAAAAGGTATAAAGTGCTGCTTCTTGTGATATAACATATTTTGTAAACTTTTATAATTCGCAATTTGCCAATAATACATGTAGCATTGAAAATTCAATTCCAAAGAGCCTCACCTTACTCCATGTTTTCAGCAGAAGGTAGAAACATAAAACACTTTGTTGAAGTAAACTGAGATCTTTGGAACACCAACCCATCCTTTCCCTTTATATTTTCCTTGTTCAACCTGCGGTTCTCCATTATGTTTTCCCTGGCATCTCGGAGGTAGTGTGACTAGGGTATGGTTAAATTGTCCCTCTACATTAGATCGTTTGTCCGCACTTGTTCCTCCAATAGACTTGTGCTGTTTTCCATTAGTTTCAGCAGTCAAATTCCCAAAATGTCTTGGATTTCAGGATTTTGTCACGCACCCATTTCCCCCACACCAATAGTTGGTGCTTTCACTGTTTTGAAAAACTACATATTTGACTATTTCAATGCATGATAATACCATTCACTCTGACTGTACCAAGTTCTTTGTTTGAAAAACGGTTAATCTCACATGATGCTACATGCCTTATACCTTTAGGTTTTTTTGAACCGCCAGGGAAACTGGCCCAAGGGGTATTTTATCCTTCGTGTTTCACTGACAATTCCGGTTAGGGTCCATCAGATTGGATGGAATACAAGCGAGGATTAGCTTCTGACCAGGCTAACACTAAAGTCAAAAGATTTTGCAGAAATGCCAGTTTATATGTTTTAATATTTTTACTTTTTTTTTTTTTTTTTAATTTTTCTTTTTTTATAAATAACAAAACATGGCTGCTTTTGATATTTTGTACGTCTGCAGTCTACAAAGTTGGCTCTTTGACATGCCTGCTCATGCTGTAACCAGGGGAAAGGTATCTTTGTTTTTGGCATAAGCTCCACATCCGTTAATGACAACATTTACAGGGATTAGCAGCGATTTGCTAATCCGAAATATCAAAAAATCATCAAATTCATGTTTTTATATTTTGTTACTGGCATGGATATGCTAACATCACCCGCAAGTGTTGCTTGAAATCCGTGTATTAAAGGCAAGG